>OX457048.1:1445819-1452818 GCA_949752735.1 Lumbricus terrestris | reverse complement strand
CAGTGTAGAACGGAAATTGATTATTGAAATCAAGAGGAACTACAGGACTGTAACAGACTACAGTCACTATAAGGCACAGTGGACAAGATAAATTTTAAAAGAACAAGAATATGATTATTTGCTGATGATCAATTATGCATGCCAGTGTGTGATTCAAAATGTCAGACATTTTGTAACTTTACCCTACTGTGATGGCAATACGATTTCCATGAAAGTCTTTGGAAGTGCTTTCAGTCAGGGGGCATGTTAGACACCATCCCAATAATATCAGACAAACAATACACAATCTCGCCTTACAATACACCTTTAGAAAGGGGGTCCTAAACTGAAGCGAATGGCATATTATGCATTGAAATATCTCAAAGGATAAAAAGTTATTCGATTTTTACTGTTTTTAGGCTTAGCGACATGTCGCGAAGAGGTGGTATGGTTAAAAAGTTAATATCTTCTACAAATATGGGACTATTCTGAAAATTAATACATCGTTTTATTCAGTTTTAAGAGCTCTTTCCAACGGTATATTGAATGAGAGTTAATTATTTTGCACTAAAAATATTTAATGAGAAAACCGGCAATTTTCTACAAAAAATGCCATTTTTCGGAACTTTGGCCCATTTATGGGGGTTGAAGACATTAATATTTTTAAAAACTTTTTCCACATTTCTTGACCCCATGTCATTGGGCAACTTTTGGTTGCTATTACTTTTCGGAATTCTGATTTTCGGTTTTTTCACTCCACCCTAATATACATATATACATAATGCGTTGTGCAAGGTGGGTGCGGCTGTGGTTCGTGTGTCTGCATGTTTATTTATAATCCTTCGTCTTCGTTCGTTGAGGCGTAAAACCTGCGGAAGGTTTAATGAGAGAAGAAGAAGAAGAAGAAGAAGAAGAAGAAGAAGAGGACGACGACGACGACGACGACATCGATCGACCGACGACAGAGACGGCGACAGTCTGCCATGCTGCCTTCCTCCCTCTCTCCTTCATCCGTCGGCCAAGGAGAGGGAGAGAGGCGACATAGGTTGGAGAAGGATGGAGAGGCAGAAGAAGGGATGTAGAGGGAATGGTGTGAGGAAGGAGAGGTGAAGGAGAGAGGATGTTAGGCGATGAAGGAGGTTGGTGGGATGGGAAATTGGGAAGAGAGAAGAGTGTGTGGACGCTGTTGCTGATGTCGCTTCCCACGCATGAAGTTTAACGTTTCGGCAATAAAGGTTGCGATCGGGTTGATGTATGGATAGATGGATGGATGGATGGATTGAATTGAATGATGGATGGATAGATGGGCTGATGGATTGATGGATGGATAGATGTGGTGATGGATTGATGGATGGATTGATAGATGGATAGAAGGTTGGATAGATAGATGGATAGATGGATGGATGGATGGATGAATGGAGATGTGAAGTGAAGGCTGGAGGATTGGAATAATTGGTTCAGGGTATGTCATTACTGTTCGTCTATTCAACGTCATTTCTTCTCATTCGACATCTTCTCCTCCTTCTTCTCCTTCTTCTTCTCATGTTTTTCCTTCTCTTCCTTTCCTCTTCACCATTACCATCCTTCCACTTGACTTCAATGACTCCACCTTCATCTCTCTCACTCCGCTTTACTCGTATCAGCTTACTGCTTACTTCCATGTCTTCTATGATCCTCTTTCTCTGTCTCTAACGGTGGAGAATTTTACCATGATCTCTCTCCGTCTCTCTCTCTGTCTCTGTCTGTCTGTCTGTCTGTTTGTCTGTCTCTCTCTCTCCGTTCCATTTCTCTGTTCAACCTTTCCTTGCGTCTTCTTCTTCTTCTGTCAACAAAAGCAAAGAGCAACAACACCGGATGTCATTCGTCTCGGGTCCTGTGCACCACCACCACCACCACCACCACCACCATTGCTGCTGCTGCTGCTGCTGCTGCTCGCAGGCAGTTGATGCGGCGGATGCTCATGTATAGTTGATGCTCGCATATAAACGCCTTTCGGTTGCTGAGAAGAAGAAGAAGAAGGAGGAGGAGGAGAAGGAGGCAGACGACGCTGCCGTAGCCACCAGCTGCTGCTGCTGCTGCAGCTAATCAGAGACAGGCAAACATCGTTCGGTCGACGACATCCATCAACTCGATGCACAGCCGATGCGCAAAGACAATGACGCCGTCATCAGCATCAGCATCAGCAGCATCAGCATCATCAGCATCATCAGCAGCAGTGGCTGAAGCAGTGGCATCGTCGTGTCGTCTCGCTTCCAAAGAACCCGATGATGAGAAGAAGCTGAATAGACTAAGGAAGGACTAAGGAAGGACTAAGGAAGGACTAAAGAAGGACTAAGGAAGGACTAAGGAAGTGATTGACAGACTGGCAGAGATATATACATGTATACAGCGAGATACAGAGTCAGACATTGATAGATGGAGGAAATGTAAATGGGCAGATGACATATAGACTGTAAGACACAGAGACAGACAGACAAACAGACAGACGTGCAGACATACATAAAAATACACAGACAGCAGAATGATAGACAGACAGACGTACAGACTAATTTACAGATTGACAGACAGACAGATAGACAGTTATACAGATATATACACAAACAGACAGACATATAGGTTGATAGGCTTATAGATAGATAGATAGATAGATAGATAGATAGATAGATAGATAGATAGATAGATAGATAGATAGATAGATAGATAGATAGATAGATAGATAGATAGATAGATAGATAGATAGATAGATAGATAGATATATTGATAGATTGATAGATAGATAGATAGATAGATAGATAGATAGATAGATAGATAGATAGATAGATAGATAGATAGATAGATAGATAGATAATGCATTGATGGATGGATAGATGGATGGATAAAATAAAATCGACTGATAGAGGGACAGAGAGAGAGAGAGAGAGAGAGAGAGAGAGAGAGAGAGAGAGAGAGAGAGAGAGAGAGAGAGAGAGAGAGAGAGAGAGAGCAAGACAGACAACAATAGAGATCTATTTGAATTGAGTGTG
Source organism: Lumbricus terrestris (assembly GCA_949752735.1). Classification (NCBI taxonomy): domain Eukaryota; kingdom Metazoa; phylum Annelida; class Clitellata; order Crassiclitellata; family Lumbricidae; genus Lumbricus; species Lumbricus terrestris. Next base: position 1,449,816 of record OX457048.1, on the reverse strand, counting down.
AGACATGAAAATAAGAAAGGTAGAGACAGAAATGTTGAGGTGGATATGGGAGACAAGTCTATGGACCATAATTCTGGAATATCTGGAACAGCAACAACGTATTTGGAATCAGCGATGTTCCGATCATTTGTTCCATTCTATTTAATTCAGAGAGAGAGAGAGAGATGAGTATTGTCACTCTCCTGCTTTGTCTAAGCTTTGGACTGGTACTACAAGAGGACAGTCACTGTCGACATTGACTCGAACCATATCGTCCTATAGGACCATTTAAAAAGCTCTTCATTTCTCGGTTGACTGGCTCTTCGACCGCCACAACTGGCCGTAGATCGTTCATTAGACTGTGACGAGCGGGTTCATTGGAGTGTGACAGTCTCGGTCTATTCGCCTGACATTCGTCTTGGGCTGGATGGGCGACTGCTGCTGCTGAAGCCGATGATAAGAATTGAGCATCATCTCCATTGTGAAGTCGGACAAACGGCAAGATGGCGATGGTCTTAAGAGCGAAACAAGTTCCACTGACATCTGAGTTGATGAACGTCATCTTCGTTGTCATCTCGTGGACAACTTACGCAGGTCATATTATTATCGTTATTATGTTAATAGTCAATAATAAACACACAGCTTTGGTTTGTACAGAATTTGGTGTAATATGGTGTGCAGACAGCAGAAGTTGGTGTAATATGGTGTGCAGAAGTTGGTGTAATATGGTGTGCAGAATTTGGTGTAATATGGTGTGCAGAATTTGGTGTAATATGGTGTGCAGAATTTGGTGTAATATGGTGTGCAGAATTTGGTGCAATATGGTGTGTAGAATTTGGTGCAATATGGTGTGTAGAATTTGGTGTAATATGGTGTGCAGAATTTGGTGTAATATGGTGCGCAGAATTTGGTGTAATATGGTGTGCAGAATTTGGTGTAATATGGTGTGCAGAATTTGGTGCAATATGGTGTGTAGAATTTGGTGTAATATGGTGTGCAGAATTTGGTGTATTATGGTGTGCAGAATTTGGTGTAATATGGTGTGCAGAATTTGGTGTAACGTTTGGCTCAGAATTTGGTTCAATATTTACTGCAGGATTTAGTTCAGTTGAATATTATGTCCGGGCTTTTAATTAGACCGCATTTTCTGTAGAATTTAGCTCAATCTCTACTTCAGAAATTAGCTCAATATTATGTCCAGAATTTATTACCACATTTTCTGTGGAATTTAGTTCAACACTACAGAATTTAGTTCAATATTTTCTGTGGAATTTAGTTCAATATTAGGTCCAGAATTTATTACCACATTTTCTGTGTAATTTAGTTCAACAATTTGTGCAGAATTTAGTTCAATAATTTCTGTGGAATTTAGTTCAATAACAAGTCCCGAATTTATTACCACATTTTCTGTGGAATTTAGTTCAACACCACAGAATTTAGTTCAATATTTTCTATAGAATTTAGTTCAATATTATGTTCCGAATTAGTTCAAAATTGTCTGCATAATTTATTTAAGTTTTGTTGTAGAATTTAGTTCAATATTTTGTGCCAAATTTAGTTGAATATTTTGTGCAGAATTGAGTTCAATGTCTTGTGCAAAACTAAGTTCAATATTATGTTCGAAACTTAGGTCAACATTAATTAGGATTTACTTCATTGATTTCTACAGAATGTAGTTAAACTTTTATGCAGAATTGAGCTCCATGTTTTGTGCAGAGTTTAGTTCAATATTTTGTGTGAAATTTAGATCGATATTTTTTGTTGAATATAGTTCAACATTTTTGGCAGAATTTAGTTAAATGATTTCTGCAGAATATAGTTCAATATTTTATGTTGAATTTAGTTCATTATTTTACGTCGAATTTAGTTAACTATTTTGTGTCGTATTTAATTCAATATTTTATGTTGAATTTGTTTCAATATTTTATGTTGAATTTAGTTCAATATTTTATGTTGAATTTGGTTCAATATTTTGTGTGGTGTTTAGTTCAATATTTTATGTTGAATTTGGTTCAACATTTTATGTTGAATTTAGTTCAATATTTTATGTTGAATTTGGTTCAATATTTTGTGTGGTGTTTGGTTCAATATTTTGTGTGGTGTTTAGTTCAATATTTTATGTTGAATTTGTTTCAATATTTTATGTTGAATTTAGTTCAATATTTTATGTTGAATTTGGTTCAATATTTTGTGTGGTGTTTAGTTCAATATTTTATGTTGAATTTGGTTCAATATTTCATGTTAAATTTGGTTCAATATTTTATGTTGAATTTGGATCAATGTTTTGTGTCGTATTTAGTTCAATATATCATGTTGAATTTGGTTCAATATATTATGTTGAATTTGGTTCAATATTTTATGTTGAATTTGGCTCAATATTTTGTGTAGATTTAGTTCAATATTTTATGTTGAATTTGGTTCAATATTTTATGTTGAATTTAGTTCAATATTTTATGTTGAATTTGGTTCAATATTTTGTGTGGTGTTTGGCTCAATATTTTATGTTGAATTTGGTTCAATATTTTATGTGGAATTTAGATCAATATTTTATGTTGGATTTGGTTCAATATTTTGTGTGGTGTTTAGTTCAATATTTTATGTTGAATTTGGTTCAATATTTTATGTTGAATTTGGTTCAATATTTTATGTTGAATTTGGTTCAATGTTTTGTGTGGTATTTAGTTCAATATTTTATGTTGAATTTGGCTCAATATTTAATGTTGACTTTAGTTCAATATTTTGTGTGAATTTAGTTCAATATTATGTGCAGCATTTAGTTCAATAATTTCTGCATTATTTAGATCAATATTTTGGCTAGAATTTAATTCAAAATTGTTTGCAGAATTTAGTTCTATATTTAGTGTAGAATTTAGTAAAATATTTTCCTTAAAATTTAATTCAATATTTTGTGTGGAATTTAGTGCTATTATAACATAGCACTAAATTCCACACAAAATATTGAACTAACGTTCAATATTTTATGTTGGATTTGGTTCAATATTTTAATATTGACTGTAGTATTACTATGGGCTTGATTTAATACATCATTTCTTGCTGAATTTAGTTACACATTTTTTGCTCAATTACTTCAATATTTTGCACAAATTTGTTTTAATATACATGCAAATTAAATTCCATATTTTGCAGAGAACTTAGTTACATATTTTGCAGAGAATTTAATTCTGTGTTTTGTAGGGAACTGATTTAAAAATCTTGCGCTGAACTTACTTCAATATATTGTGCAGAATGTAGTGTACATAATTATTGTGTTGGATTACGTATAATAACTTGCCGTGATCTGCAAACAGTTATCGCTGCATTACTGTATCATGCATCGACAAAATAAGGACAGGAAGGTCCAGAGCCTTCTATTACTATAATAGAAGGCTCTGGGAAGATGGATGAGTGGGACTTAGTCGACCACTGTGCAACTCGCCTTAAGAAGTGAAAGAATTGGACAGATACATAATTATTATCGGATGACGTGGAATGCAGATTTCTACCAATCTACCAACATCAGTGGAAAGTAGGCCCTACTAACATTCGGAAGTCACGTGTAGCAATTGCGAGAGGGAATAGCAATGACTTTGAACAAGATAGTCCGAAGATAATCTATTCGTACCCGTCGCTGCATATAGTTGGAATTAAGAATTAAGAACTGATAATGATGTACCGTATACAATCTTGGGGAATAACAGGAAGAATGGCCTTCCCTAAGGTCAGCAAAGGAGTCAGCTAATTTTATTCCGCTTCTTATTCTTCATCTTTCATCTCCTCTTCTTCCTTATTCTTCCTGCTTCTCATCGTCTTCCCTATCGTCACCATCAGTTGCCATCAGTGCTTAAAGTGTGTGAAAATAAGTGCCTGGACGCCCCTTACCTTTCCAGGCTGTGCTGGAAAATAAGTGGCAGGACTGGGGTTCAGATTTTTAAAATAAGTGCATGGACGCCGTCCATGACCGTCCAGGGACACTTGAAGCCCTGGTTGCCATAGTAACGTATCGTCATTTCTGTCTTAT
>OX457048.1:1370819-1440819 GCA_949752735.1 Lumbricus terrestris | reverse complement strand
TTTGGCGGGATTGGGGGGGTTTGGGGAGGAGTTTCTGGAGTTTTGGGCAGCATCAGAAACATGGCTATTTATGACCATCGGGTGAGCTGGGCGGAGTGTTGGGCGGAGCTATGGGTGGAGTTCTTGAAGAGTTGAGTGGTATCAGAGGCAGACCATAATATTATATAACACATCCCTTGGAATGTAGAAGAAAAGATCTCCGTCACTGGTTGTTCTCTGCCAGTGCCCGTCCAAAGCCTGGATAAAGGAGGAGGGCGACATTAATCATATTTGAAATGGCAGTAGGGCCTACGTTAATCATGTTGGAAGAGAATGTAGAAGAAAAGACAGTTAGCTACGACGATAAAATGTTTCGTTTCCAGACACGACATCATCGTGGAAGAATTCTCCGGCAAAACGGAAGAATGGAGCGGATGGAGAGGAGTATGAGGAGGAGGAGGAAGCGAACGTCATATTCTCTGAGGAGGATCTGGCGGAGGATGAGCAGCTCTCGCTCTCCCTCACCTTCGAACATTCCTCCCTCTACAGTCGTCACTTCTGGAGATCACGGTCCTCATCTCGTCGCTGCACCTCCTGCGACCGGTCTGCCTATCCACCTCCTTGGGGACGCCGTGGCGGAGGAGGCGGAGGCGGTGGCTGCCCTCCAGAGGAGTGGCACCTCATGCACTACGTCCCTCCAGGCTCTGCGTCTGGTAGGGGGCCTCCTCTTCCATCATCGATTCCAGGTGCAGGCCCCTATCGGTCCCTGCCTGGTCAATACCCCGACCTACTCGGCGCCTACCCTGCTCCTGTCGGCTGCGCCAACTACCACCCTATCAACAACCACTCGCTCTACTTCGCTAAGAGAGGCCAACGCTGCTGCTGCTGCTGCCACCACGCGGCGCCACCGTCGTTCGGAGCTCAGCGGGTCCCTCCACCGACATCCACCCTTCCATGCGATCATCGACTCTTCTGCCACGCGCATGCGCCTCTCGTTCGCAGCCCAGCCACGTCGTCATCGTCGTCGTCGTCGTGTTCCGCTGCGCATGCGTGTCAGTGCAGCTGTGCACATGTTCCGGTGTTGGCGATTCAGCCTCGCTTTCGAACGACGACGACAGCGACGACTTCCGGTCTGCTGGTGCCACCTAGCGGCGAGGGAGGATCAGCGATGACGACGCAAGAGACGCGGCGATTGGTTGCGACGGGCGGCGACGGCGGCGGAGGGCGTGCTGCGGTGAGAACGGAACAGCCGCGGAGGGAGGCGGACGATGAACGAACGGAGCAACAGCAGCAGGGGGAGGAGGCGGACAAGGAGGAAGGGAAGAGAGTAATGGCGGTGAAGACGACGACGACGACGATGAAGAGCAAGGAGGGAGCGATGGAGGAGGAGAGGGAAGAGGGTCGGGAGGAAGAAGGAGAAGAGAGGAAGGAAGGAGGAGGAGGACGATGATGGAGGGCATACTGGTGGAGGGATGGACGGATGGTGGAATAAGGAAGAGGAGGAAAACGAAGTGGAGAAATGGAGGGAGAAGGAAGAAGAGGAGAAAGAAGAAGAGGAGAAAGAGGACGAAGGAAAAGAAAGAAGGCGAGGATGAGGGGTTAAAGAAGGAAGGTGAGGAAGCGGATGGAGAGAAGCAATGGGATGAGGATGGTGATGAGGATGAGGATGAAGATGAGGATGGAGTTGGTCGTTGATGGATTGCATCTGTGATGTCGTTCTATAATTCATTGAAGACTATTTCGTCCCAGGAGGAAAACGACAGAAGCGAATCCAGTCAATGATGGGATTACTTCAAGTGCTGCTCTCTCTGTCTCTCTTTCCCTGTCTTTCATTATTTGTGTCTCTGTCTGTATCTCTGTCTCTGTCTGTCTCTCTCTGTCTCTCTCTGTCTTTCATTATTTGTGTCTCTGACTGTCTGTCTCTCTTTGTCTCTCTTTCTCTGTCTCTCCGACTATCTCTGTGTCTGAATGTCTTTCTCTGACTCTCCGCCCTTTCTTTGCCTGTTTGTCTCTCTCTTTTTGCTCTTTAAGTATTTCCATCCATCCTCTTTGCCTTGTCCTTCAGACGACCCATTTTCATTATTCCGATCTAAATCTCTCTCTGTCTTTCTCTGTCTGTCTGTCTGTCTCTCTCTCTCTCTCTCCCTTCCTCCATCCTACCTTATCGCATCGCTTCCTCAGAGCGATGCCCAAAGAGACAGAATGAAAGACATATATAAAGACAAAAGCAGAGACAGAAAGAGAGACAGAAAGACAATAATTGTTTATTTAAAAAGAACAAATTGTTGCTGAGTTCGTGACAGATGAATACAGCTGAACTCAACTGATGGAAACAATTTCTTGACCATCCATCCATCCATCCATCCATCCATCCATCCATCCATCCATCCATCCATCCATCCATCCATCCATCCATCCATCCATCCATCCATCCATCCATCCATCCATCCATCCATCCATCCATCCATCCATCCATCCATCCATCCATCCATCCATCCATCCATCCATCCATCCATCCATCCATCCATCCATCCATCCATCCATCCATCCATCCATCCATCCATCCATCCATCCATCCATCCATCCATCCATCCATCCATCCATCCATTCATCCATCCATCCGTCCGTCCGTCCGTCCGTCCATCTATCCACCATCCATCCATTCATCCATTCATCCATCCACCCACCCATCCATCCATTCATCCATCCATCCATCAATCAATCCATCCATCCACCCATCCGTCCATTCATCCATCCATCTTCAACCTTCCTCGACACGAGGGTTGGTCGCATGTTGGACAATTCTTCTCCATCCTCTCCTGTCTTCGGTTGCTCTCAACAATTTCTCTGTTGATATTCCCGACCATTCACTCATGTCGTCCAACCACGCTCTCCTAGGTCTTCCTCTTGATCTTGCTCCCGGAATCGTTCCTTGCATAATTTCCTTCTCTAAGCAATCTCCAAGCAATCTCCATATTGTATCCAAAGTATGACATCTTCCTTCCTTTGATTGATTCCAGTAGACTCCTTTCTACACCAGCCGTCTCCAGAACCCATTCATTTGTTGTTTTCTCCGTCCAAGATAATATTCCAAGAATTTATCCAATGCCTTTCATTTCAAATGTCTTTATTCTATCCTCATCACTCTTTTTGATTGTCCAACTCTCACAACCATACATCATCACTGGCCATAAATTATATAGAATCGTCCTCATTAACTTTAACTTTGTTGATAGTCTAATGTTATGACTTTTCCACAATCATTATTTCATCAGACTTCTTGAGCAAATGACCAGAGCAAGGAGACCATATATTCATACCCATCGCCGTCAAACGACTTGCGTCAGGAACTGATGATGATGATGACTATAATTGTGGGCATAATAAGCGTTGGATGCCAAGTGATTCCGGTGATTCACGAGTAGAAATTATAGAACGATTCATTTAAGTGAATCACTTTGTAAGTCAATGTATACCACGCTGAACGCTCTGCAATATTTGCGCGGTCACCGGAAATTGCTACCGTTTCAACCAGTTAGCCGACTGTCTATGTACGTATGTGTGTGCGGATGGGTGTGTGGGTTTGCGTGTGTGTGTGTGTCTTGTGGTACTGTGTCGGTGGACGAGAGGGTATACGACGTCGTATAAACTATAAATGACTTGTCGTCACTTCGTTGAATTCTTTGACGACGAATTCGACGCTTGACCAGCCATGCGAAACATTGGCTTTTGCAACAATAGATGAACTACTATTATTACTCCAAGACTCGAGTGACTTCCCACCCTACCCCATCCCCCCCACCACCACCGAACCAAGGTTCCTCCACTAACCTCAACTCTTCGCCTACAAAGTGTTACGCCCATCAATTGCACACGTACATGTACATTCGTACATTGACGATACGACGCATGTGTATTAGCACACATCGGTTTTGAAGAAGCATATAATAAAATTTTATGTTACGCATGGCATAGCAATGCATAGTATGTACAATATACTTCGTATGGATAATCCCGGGCTATTTACAGGCACGTAGACAGAGAGAGGGGGGAGAGAGAGAGAGGGAGAGAGAGAGAGGGAGAGAGAGAGGGGGGAGAGAGAGAGAGGGAGAGAGAGAGGGAGAGAGAGAGAGAGAGAGAGAGAGAGAGAGAGAGAGAGAGGGAGGGAGGGAGGGAGGGAGGGAGAAAGGGAGGGAGGAAGGGAGGAAGGGAGGGAGGGGGAGAGAGAGAGCGAGAGGGAGGGAGAGAAGGGAAGAAAGAGATAAAGAAAGAGTTAGGGAGGGAGGGATGGAGAGAGGGAGGGAGGGAGACAGACAGACAGAGAGTGAGAGAGAGAGAGAGAGAGAGAGAGAGAGAGAGAGAGAGGCAGACGATGGGAGACAGAGGGACGGACAGGCAGAAACAGGGAGAGACGGGTAGGCACAAAAAAATGGGTACACATTGTGAATATGAATGTCAGTTATACTCAGTAATCTCGAATGGCGGATGTAACAGACCGTTGAAAAGAAGCAACAAAGCTGCAAGAGCCACACACTCTTACCTGGATCTATTTTATATCGTATGCACCTCTGTCTGTCTGTGTCTCTCTGCCTACCTATCTACCTACATACCTTCCGATCTGCCTAGGGCCTTGCAAGCGAATGCGATGGTTATAATTGAGACTGACTCGCGATAGAGAGACCTAAACTGCAGCCGTGTTTATTATTATTTTTTCGATATTAATGTTTGTTCCATTATCATTCCTATTGTTAGTAGTATCAGTTAAACAATGTAGATGTTAAAATAAAGCGAATCGCATTGAACTGGAATCGTTATCGTGACGTATACAACAAAAGCGATGAAGCGAATGAGAATCGGTTTAAGATGGACATCAACTGCGAAGAATCGCTTTCTTCTGTTGGTCGTCATTGTTGTCTGCGTCGTTCGTTCGATGACCAGTGGTCAGTCAATCGGTCAGTTGTCCACTTTCATCTTTCTGTCCACTACTTCTTGCTTTAGCGATTTAATTATAGTAGGTATGCTGTTTTTGTAGGCATAGTCGCTTCGTTTGTTGATTGAGAGGAAATTGTTGTTCATCGACTGTTTGTTTGTGTGTGTTTCTGTTTGTATGTGCACTTGTTATAGCGCCCCTTCAAGCACTCTACTCAGAGGCGCTCCCGACTGCAGAGCGGACGCTACATCGGAGTTTCACGCCAAAGCGCTGAGCAATTGCGAGTGAAGAACTTGCCCAAGGTTCCTACGTGGCGACATTGTCTAATGTCATTGTCTCATATTTTCTGCTATAATATAATTTCTAAAAAAATAATTCTGGCGTGAATTCTATGTAAGTGGATATTGATATTCGGGCAGGGGCGGATCCAGAGGGGGATCCGGCCATGGCTCCTATTTCAAAAGTGCATAGTACGTGGCCCCTCCTTTTGGTTTCGACAAGCTTTAAATCAATGCAAGGCAAGAGAAAAAAAAGTAGCATACGTCTAGAGAGGTCACAGGTCATAGAATATTTCCAAGAGATTACGACCAAATGACTAAAAAAAGGTCATCAGCTATTTTGGCAGGAAAAAATTGTATATTTTGCAGCACATTTGTGACTAAATGACTAAAATAAAGGTCATCAGATTTTTTTCTGGCAAAGATCACCGAAAATTTTGCCCCACCCCCTTCGAAAATTTCTTTATATCCATCTCTGCTTGCTATACGTGTGCATGCTTATTCATGTAAGATTAGAAACCGATAAGAATGTTTTTCATTTGACCACTATTGCTATCCGTATTATGGTGTACATGGTGTCATAAACATGCATCATGTGTGCGTGTATATCATTATTGAAGTTAGTTTTTTATAGCCTGTAATGTGTTAGGAATGTGTTTTGCTTAGGTGTATTCTTATCCTGATTTTCCTAATTTCGTTTGTGCGCATGTCTGTAAATGAAACCTTAAAATGAAATGTGGCGCTTTCGAAGGTCATGTGAAGACATCAAATTCTTGGCTTTCCATCTGGACTTCATCAACAGTACTTCCTTGGTTATGTTGTTGTTGGTCTTCTTTTCTTAACTTGTCTTCGTCTAAACCTCTTGCTTGGTCTTCGTCTAAATCTCTTGCTTTGTATTTATCTAAATCTCTTGCTTGGTCTTCGTCTAAATCTCTTGTTTGGTCTTCGTCTAAACCTCTTGCTTGGTCTTCGTCTAAATCTCTTGCTTTGTATTTATCTAAATCTCTTTCTTGGTCTTCGTCTAAATCTCTTGCTTGGTCCTTGTCTAATCTCTTGCTTGGTCTTCGTCTAAATCTCTTGCTTTGTATTTATCTAAATCTCTTGCTTGGTCTTCGTCTAAATCTCTTGCTTGGTCCTTGTCTAATCTCTTGCTTTGTATTCGTCTAAACCTCTTGCTTTGTATTTATCTAAATCTCTTGCTTGGTCTTCGTCTAAATCTCTTGCTTGGTCCTTGTCTAATCTCTTGCTTTGTATTCGTCTAAACCTCTTGCTTTGTATTTATCTAAATCTCTTGCTTTGTATTTATCTAAATCTCTTGCTTGGTCTTCGTTTAAATCTCTTGCATCTTCTTCGTCTAAATCTCTTGCATCTTCTTCGTCTAAATCTCTTGCTTGTTCTTCGTCTAAATCTCTTGCTTGTTCTTCGTCTAAATCTCTTGCTTGGTCTTCGTCTAAACCTATCGTTTGTTCTTCGCCTAAATCTCTTCCTACCATCTCCAATTCTCCATCTCCAATTCTCCATCTCCAATTCTCCACCTCCCACCTCCCTTCTCCCACCTCCCTTCTCCCACCTCCCTTCTCCCACCTCCCTTCTCCCATCTCCCATCTCCCATCGCTTCATCTTCCAGTTGTGATCGACAGATGTCGTTGCGTCGATTCGATTACGTCATCCGTTCGGTCCCTTTGGTGCGTCTGCGCAGTGACCTCATTTGACCTCAAACGCATCATTGGGTTACCTACTGCGAGGGACAGAGTGACACGGAACCAGCGTAGGAAGAGAATATCGGTGCGCTAAAGGAATCAGACGTCATTGATGACAGATGGTGTGGTTCTGCAGATGGTCTGAGGAGGAGGAGGAGGATGAGGAGGAGGAGGAGGAAGAGGAGGAGAAGGAGGTGGAGAAGGAAGAATGGAAGGAGGAAGAGAGCGGGAACGAGGAGAAAGGGAGTAAGTGAAGGAGAAGGAGGAGGAGAAGAAAGAGGAGGAGAAGAGAGAGGAGAAGGAAAAGGATGAGGAGAAGGAGGTGGAGAAAGAAAAGTGGAAGGAGGAAGAGAGCGAGAACGAGGAGAAAGGGAGGAAGAGAATAAGAAGGTGGAGGAGGTGGAAGAAGGAGAAAAAAGAGGGGAAAGGAGAAAGAAGAGGAGATGGAGGCTGTGGAGGAAGAGGAGAAGTGTGAGGATGAATGAAAAGTAAAGAGAATGAAGAGGAGCGAATGGTGAAATGGAAGAATGAGATGGAAGAATATGAAGGAGAAGGTGGAGGAAAGAAAGGACGGTCGATTCAATTCGTTGGTTGCGTCATCATCTTCTTCCAATGTTTTAATCTTTGATGGAATTAAACGAATCATTAAATCATTTGTCATGTGTAGCACAAATCCATTTCGATTATTGCGTCATTGTAACGTCATTGGGTCGTCATTGCAGATCGATGTGACGTCAGTTCCGTTCTGGTTCCGGATGCGAACGTCAGAGGTGGGCAGGAGAGAACGACCGGAAGCGACGTCACTGAATGTGAGATCGTCTGCTCTGAGATGACGTCATGTCTCGGGTTCGACTGGAGCAAAGAGGACGAAATAAAATGCTTCCTACTGACATCTGACGTCGAATTCATCATCAACTACAACGTAACAGGAGTCGATCATTACAGTATCATCAGAGACACAAACCATTGCATCGGTAAGATTACTCACTCACTCACTCAATCACTCACTCACACACTCACTCACTCACTCACTCACTCACTCACTCACTCACTCACTCGCTCACTCACTCGACCACTCGATCACTCGACCACTCGATCACTCCATCACCCCATCATTCCATCATTAGCTGACTGACTGACTGATTGAGTGAGTAGGTGAGTGAGTGAGCGAGTGAGTGACTAACTGACTGACCGACCGACCGACTAACCGACTGACCGGCTGACCGGCTAAGTAGTAATCACGACAAAGTAGATTGATGTGCTTCGAGAACGTCAGCACCAGATCCATTGTGAAACCAAGGTCTCGAACAGAGCTAGGAGGCAAATGTAATCCCAGGAAACTCAAAAGTCAAAGCTTCTAAGTTAAGTTTTGCAAGTTGTTGGCGAGTGCCAAGTCTCATATTTTGGGTCTTGTGTTGGTTTAGTTGTAGACGGTTGGAAGACATCCAAGCTTCTAAGGTCTGCCATAGACATCTAGATATATTGCATCGCTAAAGTATTCTAGAAGTCTATGGGTAATGGGTATGCATGGCCCGGTTTATTGCCTGAACCGCTGTAGCAGCCGCAGACGCCAGACAGTGAACATATGCCTGAAGGTCGTCTGCATAAGATTGACTCAAGACTGAGCCAGCTGCCAGGAGAGGGCAGTATAGATGATGTAAAACAAAGGACCTCAGGCAGAACAGTGTGGCAAACCAAATAGAGCAAGAACCCAAGATGACCTAGAAGATCCACAAGCCACAATGCAAGAATGGTCCTGGAGATAAGAGTTAAGCCAAGGAAGAAAGTTTCCAGGAGGTAGAAAGCCGCTCCAGAAGAATATCATGATCCACCGTGTCAAATGCAGCACTTACATCAAACAGTGCCAAAAGAGTAACCTGTGACTTATCAATGGCCCCATGAATGCCTGAAAGAAGGCGCACAAGTAATGTCTCCGTAGACCTTTCCGAAAACCTGATTGGAAGGCAGGCAGGCAGAAGGTTATTGCTATCAATGTAGAGGGCTAGTTGAGCAGCTTCAAACTCTTTTTATAACTTTAGAGAGAAATGTTACATTTGCATTGGTCTAAGTTTATTATGGTCATCCATGTCAAGACCCTCACACGTAGGCATTTTATATTGTATTAACACTCATGTAACACTCTTGTACACATATATTCACATAAAAGACACAAATATACGCTATTATATGCACAATATTGCACATATTGGCCTGTAATGTCAAGCTAGGTCAGGTTAGGGCATCCACTCATCCACTAATATACACTGTGAGCCATAAAAAACCGTGCCACTTTATGTTTAGCTATATCTCTGTCATTTCTTTATCGATTTTTACACTTTTTGCATTATTTGAAACAGGAATCAATACTCTAAAGAGCAGAAATAAACATTATCGATTTCATCCTACATGTATGTTAAACTTGTCTTGCGAAACTGAAGACACTAAAAAAACACGTGAGAATCGATCAATGCTGCATTTTTACTACTTAAATGCAAACAATTTTTCAGTGCCTTTATTTGTTTAAAGTTTGTGTTCAAAATGACTTCCTTTTTCACGTACACATTTTGCCAAGCGACGTCGCCACTGAACAATTGCAGTGTCAATAAGATGGAAGTTCATCAGTGTTCTGAATGCGCTTTTGGTACACGCGCTGTTCCATAATGGACCAGATGGAATAATCGACTGGATTTAGGTCAGGCGACTTTGGTGGCCATATCTCTGGCCCTATGAAGTGGTGCATTGCGAGACAGATACTCAATTGTTTTACGAGCCCGATGCGCCGGAGCTGAATCTTGTTGGAAAATTAACATGTCGCCAGCAATGTGGCGCATTTGACGATTCGCGGTGGTCAGTTCCTGAGCCCGTCGTCTTTTTAAGCATTTCAGTTCCAAATCGTTATGAATAATGCGTCTGACCGTTGTTTGTGTAAGATTCAGCTCTCTCGCGATTTGTCTGGTTGAAAGATGTGTTTTAGGCTTGTCTTCCTGGCTCCGAACCAATTCATTGACAGCGGCGATATTATCTTCAGTTCGCGACGATTTTGGCCGACCACTTCGCGCAGCGCGTTCAACTGAACCGATAGTTCTCAACTTTCGCAGAAAGTCATCTAATGTTCTTCTTTTCCAATTCTTGTTCGGAAACTCCTTAATTAATCGTCTAGAAAAATAATTTTTGCATTCCCGCAGATTTTTAATTAAAATTTTATCCTCATAGCTCAACATTTTAAAATTTTAACTCAAATTTTCAACCATCAACTTTATTTACATTATGCTGCGAAACGGATATGACGTCATCGCGCAAGTAAATAAGTAAATCGTAGAGATTTAATTTTTCTTTCAAACGACACAAAAAGATATAAAATTATTAACATATCGACCGAGATATAGCTAAAAATAAATTGGCACGGTTTTTTATGGCTCACAGTGTAGTTGTAGCCTACTGTATAATTATAAGAGAGACGTGGCTTAAGGACTTAAATATAGCATCCCACTTCCTCTCCCCGATATTCTTTCTTTGTTGTGTTTCTGTCTCTGTCTGTCTGTCTCTATCTGTCTCTGTCTGTCTGTATGTCTGTCTCTCTTCGTCCCTCTTTTTGCTACATCGTACACTCGATGGCCGAAGCATTCATTGAACCGTTACGAAGTCAGAGATCGCTAACCGTGTCCGAAGAAAGTCGGTCGTCCGTGTCCAAAGACAGATATACAGATAGACAGACATACACACAGACAGAAAGAAAGACAGACAGACAGACAGACATATGTAACTTGCCAATGTAACGGAGCACATCCTTATAGTATTAGTAAGCAGACGGTTGTTGTACAGTATGTTCTGGTGTTTCTTTCTCTTTGTAACATTGCCTCGATCCTTTCGGGTCTTAGCAAAACCTGTCTGCAACAATGCCGTCCAATCCTCTGGCCGACTAGTCATGACTCATGGGAGTCCACAGATATATATATATATATATATATATATATATATATATATATATATATATATATATAATATATAATATATATATAATTATATATATGCTATAATTATATATACATGTATATATATATACATGTATGCAGCAGGGCAATTTGCGGACACTATGAGCATGACAACTGCGGCAATACAACTCTGCAGCCAATATCAGACGAAGACGGCTATCCGTGAAAACATTAATCCGACCATAAATTTTCCATGATTAATTAATTAATTTTCTTACAGTGCCGCATTTTCGAAGTTGATTCCATTGCGTTCCGTGACCTAAAAAATGCTAAGTTGGAGTCCGAAATAATGTTTCCATTGCATACATCACCTCACTTATAGCAACTCCAACATTCTGGCCGCCGTTTTTGTTTTCTTCCAGTGCTACATGTGTGTCTTTGATTACATTGCATGCCTAGAACCATAACATCATAATTTGAATTACAAAATCGTGTTCATATCACATACATGACCCGATTGCACAGCCTTTTGAAGCACTAGGCCTATTATAGGTCACCATTGTGGCCGCCATCTTGTTTTCCCATGCAACTGTTAAAAATAAAGCTTACTTACCACGATTTTCGTTCTCATGGGGGTCAAATTAGTCTAGAAAAGCATGTTAGGTACATTCACACATGCATAGCCTACGCATTAAGAAAGCTGTGGATGAGTTTTCGATCTGGATGTTTTCACTCCAATTGTCTTTCCTTGTAACGGCTGTGTTACGGCGCCATTTAAATTGTCGTAATTAATAATATTATTTACTATTTTTCCTAGGGTCGTGTTCCTATCCCAGGTGGGTTCCGACCATCAACACTCATGGCTTCGGTGGTGAATGGTTGGAGAGAGCAAGTCTGACAGACTGCGCCAGGCACTGTACACAGGATTCCAGTTGCTTCTCATTCGATTGGGATCCATTCAATTCTGATGGAAAGAATTGTTGGATCATCAACGCCTTCTCCACAGAAACCTCTCCAGCTATCGGAGTCTTCCACTACGACAAGACATGCATACCTGTCTCTACGACAGGTAACCAATCATCTGTCTCTCCTATCATTCATTCGTTCGTTCGTTCGTTCGTTCATTCGTTCGTTCGTTCATTCGTTCGTTCGTTCGTTCATTCATTCATTCATTCGTTCATTCATTCATTTGTTCGTTCGTTTATTAATTCGTTCGTTCATTCATTCATTCACTCACTCAGTCATTCACTCACTCAGTCATTCATTCATTCACTCATTCAGTCATTCATTCGTTCATTCGTTCGTTCATTCATTCATTCACTCACTCATTCATTCACTCATTCATTCACTCATTCATTCATTCATTTATTCATCCATTTGGAAATTTATATGACTCATCTTCAAATCGAAAACTTCCCCGCTCTGTTCCCTGTTTGTTGCTCTGGTCCGGCGTTGTCTCCTTGGCTATGCTCCGACCTATAATTATATCTATGCGAGCTCTACTGTCCAGTCCAGTATCTGTTGTTATGGCTCGCACAGCCCTACTTCTCTCCGCCTCAAGCGGGTGGAGCTGTTAGTCGTTCGTTTGGAACCTCGACCTGTCAGCGTCGTGCTTTCTCTGTTTATTTATTTCTCCATTTCTATAGCGCCCCTTCAAGCTCGTTACTCAGAGGCGCTCCCGACTACAGCGCGGACACTGCATCTGAGTTTCACGCCGAAGCGACCAAGCATTTGCGAGTGACTTGCCCAAGGTCCCTACGCGGCGACTTGAGATGAATTCGAATCGCGAACCTTCCGGCTCCAAGGCAACGATGCCACCACTACACCACCGCGCCCCACATTGTAGCCTATTATAGTTCTAGGCCAGTTGTAGCTATATTATTCTATCTGGAATGATCTTCCATGCATTGGAGATACAATGTACGCCTGTCCCATAATAATAATTATATTGTATTGTATTGTATTGTATTTAAACATTTATAAAGCGCCTCTAGTAGGGTAAACCGTTCAGAGGCGCTCCCAGTGCGCAAGGCCCCGTGAGAAGAAGCAGGTTTTGAGAAGAGACAGAGCAGAGGAGAGACTGACAGACAGAAGAGTTGAGCGAACAGAAGGAGACAGAGAATTCCAGAGAGAAGGACCAATTGAGACAAAAGATCGAGACTGAGCCATAGCAGTTCTAGACCGGGGAACCAATAGGTCAAGTCTGTTGGATGAGCGAAGTGGACGGTGGGAGGAAGCTGAGTGAGGACGAAGTAAGGTTTTAGTCAGATATTTTGGGGCAAGACCCCGTTGAGACTTAAGGATCAGAGTGAGGATCTTGAACTGTGTGCGAGCACGTAGAGGAAGCCAATGAAGTTCATCAAACATAAAGGTAGAGATGTGAGAGTACTTGGGAAGGCGGGCAATTAATCTAGCAGCTGAGTTGAGAACTGACTGAATCGGTGAAAGACGAACTTTAGGAAGACCAATGAGAAGAGAATTGCAATAGTCAATACGAGAACATATGGTTGACTCATCTGTGATTTTAGACTACAGAAGACCTATGGACTACACGTATTATTTTGGACTGACTGGGCTTCTTGATGAGGCAATATATAAATTCTTGAAATAAATGAATGAATGAATGAATAAATATTGGTGATTGTAAACGATTGTAAATGAAGATTTCAAATAACGAAGTCCGTAGAAAGCTAAATATAAATGAAGACTTAATGCAGAGAGTTATGAGGAGGAAACACAGTCTATTCGGACTTAATTGTATGTAGAATGGACAACAGCAGAACAATAAAAAGTGTGATGCTTGGAATTATGTACGGCATGGGGAGAAGAGGAAGACAAAACAGGGAGTGGATTCCGTTGCGCTCATTCGCTTGTGTTGTTTCATTCTCAACTTAAAACTGTGGTCTATCATTATGATATCCACATTGTCACCTTGTGCTGTCAGCTCGAAGAGCTCTAGCGATTGTCATGACACACATTCTCCATTGTCCTCTGTTCGCAGACAAGTCCCTCAGTTCTTCCAAATTCATGCCAGTTATTTGGTTTGTTGTGTCTCATGACAATTCTCTTTTCATGTTAGCAGGGGTGGTTTGCCATTGCCTTCCCCTGGTTTTGCCTGCCGTGCCCGTTCGTTCGCCATCCTAAGGAAGGGTACTAACAGTCCGCACCACGAGAAGGTGGGCACGGAGGACTTTGGTTCATCAGCTCAGGTCGGGTCCGAGTCTACGCTCGTCAGAGACGTCGGTCAGATCACCTTCCTGCTTTACTCTGTCCCAGAGTGGCTATCGAACCTTTAGGGACCAATATCCACCATGGATTAATTTGTGTCTCTATCTCAGCTGATTGATAGTCTGAAGGCTTGTGTTTGGGGGAACTGGAAGAATAATTTCCACCATACTATCCATATTATGTCTGACTGCTACCTGATTGATCTACATGACATTGTATTGTCTTCGAGTTTTTATGCATGCATAACTACAATGCTGATTGTCTTTTGTTTGCTTTGTAGTTCGTTCATTTGCTGCATCGGTCACAACTCGTCCAATCGCAGACCAACAGCCAACCGTCACTTCTCTGCCAACGACAACGACATCATCATTATCGTCGTCGTCGTTGTCATCATCATCGTCGACATCAAGTACAACGACGAGGACCACTACTTTGCCTCGAACAACGCCTTCAAAATCATCATCATCGTCATCATCATTATCATCATCATCGTCATCAATCACAAACAGTATCGTAACCAGTATCAGCACAACGACAAATAACACCAGTGGGTTGGCTGGTTCTACCACTTTCACTGGGTCTACCACCAGCGGTGTTGTTCCTATCGCCACATCGAACGATGCAATCAATTCCAATTCAACGACGACCACAGCCAACAAGGGTCCATCAGAAGCTCAAGGCAGGTTAATTATTGTTATTAAGTTGAATCTTGTTATTTTACTGACAGATTGATTTTTAAACCCCATTCGTCATTGAACACGGCGGATCCGTATTCGAACAACTCCAATTTTTGATAACGAAGTTTCATTTTTTTTAACATCTCCAATGATAATTATCATAATCACAATCAACACCACCACCACCACCGTCACCGTCATCGTCATCGTCATCGTCATCGTCGTCGTCGTCGTCGCCGTCGCCATCGTTAACACCATCAACACCAGCAACACCATCATTATCATCATTATCATCGTCATTACAAACATAACATTATCGTCAATATAAAGATCTGTAATTCCACAAAATTAATGTTCATTGCAAAGTCACATTCGCATTCGATTTATTGCTCTGATTGTATTATGTATCTAGTCTAAGAATTTCTACCGAGCTAGTCACATAATAATTCTCAATGTAGCAGCCACGATAGATATTAGATGCTATGAAATGATCGTTGTGCAATGTGCAAGGCAAGTACTCAGTGGTGGGTCCGGTCTGTGTGCCCTTTTTGAGCGACGAACATTTGGGTAAAAATTGTATTTGGAACCGTTTGAGAAATTCTTAGCCTCAAACTAAAAACGTTTTAAATTTAAAAAAAAAATCTCACTGACGGATTTTAATATCAAATAACAAGAATATTTTTTCAAGTGCGTTTCTTGTGATTGCAGTCCATGGTCAGTTGGACAACGAACCAATGGCCATCAAATCAGTCTACGTCGTGTTGGCGGGTATCGGTGGAGGCTGCCTCCTGCTCGTCCTCACCGCAGTCATCATCCTCTGCGAGTATCCTCTCACCCCTGAAGACGATGGATTACTCAAAGGAGGTTTCATTCCATATCCGGGAGACAGTTCCGCTTCCTCAAACGAACTCGTCGACATGGAACTTTTCAATCCGGAATTCAGGACATCCGGAGTAATAGCAACGGAGTTCGAGGTTGCGTCCGTGAACTGACCCAAATTCAGGCACGGTCTGTTTGACCTAATTAACAGTTTGGAGATAGGGAAGGGGATCAGATGGAAGAAGACGTCGACTGTTTCGATTTGTATCCTGCGAATGAATCCAGACGATGTGGACGAATCACGTTGACCAATAATCTATGAAGCATTTTTGTGATTGGTCGGAATAGCGAGAGACGCCTCTTTGGTGCGAGTCGTGGTACAAGAAGATAACCAATCAGCTTCAATCCTGGCTGAAAATCTGTGATATTATTGTAGCGTGTGTGTTAGCTACGACGCTACATTATAATAATTATTGTAGCCAACGACAGTTCAGCTCTGATTTAACTATTCTATCCTTGAACGAAGTTATTATTCTATCCATGATGCTTCAAAATGATTACATATGATTTATTCTCATTTGTTAACATGTCGAGAAGAGTATCGAATGGAGCGTCGCATTATTATTCTAGTAAAAACATTGACAGTGAGGCTTAACGTTTTTATCTCTCAATTCCAGACGAGTTTACAACGGAATCCGAGAGAAGAATTGAAAAGTGCAAGAATTGTTGCGATTTGTTGAAGTATAATAGGGAATTAATGCAATAATTAATTGATCAGTCAATGCAACTACCAGAACAGAATGAACTAATCTGTATCGTGACTTTATGTATTGTTCGATTACTGTGCAGTAAAAACATGACTCTGTTAGAGCAGAGCAGCTTATACACCATGTGTTGACACATTGCTGAAAAGCACCAACTGAATTTCGACGACTATTATTTTATCGTATAGGCTACACCGACGTCGGCAAACTTGACATGTATCTCAAATCCCTTCTCGCATCCTGCATCCTCTTCACGACCTAACAATTTATGGCCTGGCACAGAAACGATCCCATGGACCTGGCTTCAGGACCACGTTTGGTTCAACTCAGCTTCAAACACAAATACTCTTCAATTATATTTGTTAGCATCAGACTGAATAATTTTTTCCAAACGAATCACATTGCTCGACCGGGCGCACGAATGAAAGAATTTCACTGAGAAAATCTCGGGTGGTCTAAAAGCCGCTTGCATGACTTTTTGCTCAAGTTACGAAATGATTGGAGCCTGATTATTTTAAAGCGTCACGAAGTACAAACTCAGTTTTTCATTCATTGAGGTTCTTTGCATATTTCTATTAACTTACACTCAAAACAAAGAAGTCGTGTGATTACCTATTCATACTCAAAACAGAATGGATAAGCAGATAAGGTGAAACCTGTCAGGATCCAAAGGTTAGGCAAGCAGATAGGCTGACGGTGGGTGATATAGAGTCCTGTCATCTGTGAGGGAGCCCTTGAGACAACAGCTAAACATGGACGGTGGATCACCACACATCGTAATTCGTCCTCCTTCACAAGTGCTTCAAAAATGCTTACATTTCTGCTAACTATGAACTTTTGTACGGTAGTTATCGGTTAGGTCACATGAAAGTAGCGACCATAGGCAGAGTTTATCAGGGGTTAGGGGGCTAAGCCCCCCAAGAAGTCCCAGACTCATGTTTTTTAACCGTGTAAATGGTATATTTTTTCGCGCTTAGCTCCCCCACCCAATCAGCCAAATGACTAAAAAAATCATCACCTTCGGCCGAGAAATATAGTGATTTTCATGAGATTTGAACTTGACGATCAAGAAAAGGTCATCAGCTATTTTTGGGCCGACACGAGAAAATATTGTCGGCGCCGCTCGTTCTGCACCAAGTTTTAGCACCCCAAAACGGAAACTAAACTCCGCCCATGGTAGCGACTCCTTTCTAAGTCGAATTAAAGACATCTTTTGATTCGCGATCAGCACATTGAGAAAAGAGCTGAGTGGCATCCGAATTATCTCCGTGGTTAATTGAAGTTTGAAATAAATCTCTGTAGCCTTAGAATCCGACGATTGACTGAATTTGATGAAATGGTTTGGACTCGAAAATGAACAAAATTCGTCAATAGTCGCTTGATTTTTAAAACAAGAACGAATTGTCTTCTGACTAATTGCGTTTTTCTATTTGTTTAAATCACAGTTCGACCAAATTTATACGCAATTATCTTGTCAGTTTGCATTTACAGCGCATGTAATTGCTGGTCTTATACATTTCCTACAAACAGTTCTTCATATAAATTGAGTTTTTGTTTAATTTCAAACAATTTCATGTGAAAACACATGTGCAATAAAGAAGCGTTCCACTAATTGTTCTATTGATCAGAGAAACCAATTTTCTGTCGTCTCTCTATTAGTCTGTTCAGTAATCGAACAGCTGGTGTTAGTTGTTCTTTCAATTACAAACAGCAACCTGTTACACGAATACACTTCAGAAGAAGTCGGTGGAATAGTGCAGGTGGCATCTACCGGGTGTTTTGCTGAGATTCAATTCGGAATCTCTGACAATATGGCAACGTTACGTGTCTTGCAATTTCTTGTGAGTGTCGTGATCGTTACGAGCATCGCTGTGGAGGAGAGTAAGTTATATTCAATTCTCATTCTCTCTCTCTCTCTTTTGTTCATATTCAGTTTCGAATAAGTTTGTTTTGGGGGGGCGATGTTTCCAGTCATTTCGGATTTCTGGGGTGGGAGTCAGTTTTTGGTGGATTTTTGGACGCTAAGCTGAGTCACCAACGAAACCATGCGCCTCTGAGTAGGTTTCTTGAAGAGGCGCTATATAAATACTTGAAATAAATAAATAAATAAAAATAAAAATGCTTGATCGGCCATTTTGTTGAGACGACCTTTTTTGTCATTCGGCCAAAATCTAAGAAAATTAAACTATTTTCACTACCGACAAAACGGATAGAGATATAGTAGCCTATTTCATTCTCTTTTAGCAAAAATGCACGTACACAACCTGTTGATTTTGGGGGGGGGGATAATTGCTGCACATTTAGTTTGTCTGTCAGTATTTTACATGTGTGCAAGACTTCGTTATTTTTCCTTTGGGGGGATTCATTTTTGTAGGTTTGGAGGGGGGACTCTTCCTCAGAGACGTCTGGATAAAAGACTGGCTGACACTCACTCTTCATTTGTCTCACGTTCAATAATATATTCTCAAGAAAATTCGACCAAGATCCAATTCATCTGGTTTTTGCTCCTCGAGGAACTTTTTAAGACTGACGCTATTCATTGGTGGTTGAGATGATTAGTTCTTTGAACTTTTCTGCCTCTGCCTATGACCTCGATGTCATCCTTGATAGCTATCTTCCCTCCTCTGACGAATAACACTTTTCTCATCCGTTTCTGCTATTACCATCAATTCGAAGATCTGCTTCTTCTTTGGTCTCTGCTTTCATGCGTTCATTGTTCAGTAGAATAGACTATTGTAAAATCTTATTATTCATTGTTCAGTAGAATAGACTATTGTAAAATCTTATTATTCATTGTTCAGTAGAATAGACTATTGTAAAATCTTATTATTCATTGTTCAGTAGAATAGACTATTGTAAAATCTTATTATTCATTGTTCAGTAGAATAGACTATTGTAAAATCTTATTATTCATTGTTCAGTAGAATAGACTATTGTAAAATCTTATTATTCATTGTTCAGTAGAATAGACTATTGTAAAATCTTATTATTCATTTTCAGTAGAATAGACTATTGTAAAATCTTATTATTCATTGTTCAGTAGAATAGACTATTGTAAAATCTTATTATTCATTGTTCAGTAGAATAGACTATTGTAAAATCTTATTATTCATTGTTCAGTAGAATAGACTATTGTAAAATCTTATTATTCATTTTCAGTAGAATAGACTATTGTAAAATCTTATTATTCATTGTTCAGTAGAATAGACTATTGTAAAATCTTATTATTCATTGTTCAGTAGAATAGACTATTGTAAAATCTTATTATTCATTGTTCAGTAGAATAGACTATTGTAAAATCTTATTATTCATTGTTCAGTAGAATAGACTATTGTAAAATCTTATTATTCATTGTTCAGTAGAATAGACTATTGTAAAATCTTATTATTCATTGTTCAGTAGAATAGACTATTGTAAAATCTTATTATTCATTGTTCAGTAGAATAGACTATTGTAAAATCTTATTATTCATTGTTCAGTAGAATAGACTATTGTAAAATCTTATTATTCATTGTTGGCCTACGGCGCATTCTCGGTTGCAGATGTTAGAACAGTCTTCCACCGGACAACAGATTGGCCGCATCAGTGGACTCTTAAAACAAAGCTTAAAACTTATCTGTTTGCTAAGGCTTATCTTGCTGTTAGCCGTTTGTGAGACGCCCTAGTAGCGGTATGCCCGCTTTAAGGCGCCATATATATAAATTGTCGTTATTATTATTACAATTATTATTATTATTATTATTATCATTTATTATTATCATTATCATTATCATCATCATCGTCGTCGTCGTCGTCGTCATCGTCATCGTCATCGTCATCGTCATCGTCATCGTCATCGTCATCATCATCATCATCATCATCATCATCATCATCATCATCAGCAGCAGCAGCAGCAGCAGCACCACCACCACCACCACCATCATCATGATCATCATCATCATCATCATAGTTATTATTATTATTATTACTATCATTATAATTATTATTATCATTATTATTATTATTATTTTTATTTTTATTATTATTATTATTATTATTATCATTGTCATTATCATTATCATTATCATTATCATTATCATTATCATCATTATTAGGCCTATCATTACTATCAAGAATATCATAAAGAGACAATTTTAGAATGTCGAATCATCGGATTCACAACGATAATTATTATGAGAAAGCAAGACAAACAATTTAAAGTAAATTTTGTAGACACTACGTCGATCACGACGACTTCATCGACAACTTCTTCATTCCGGCCTCCGTCGTCGACAACGCTACGTGTAAATGCGACCATAGGACAAAGAGGTAGGTGTTAGATATATCTTTGTATCAGTAGGACCCTAAAATATACCTATACTGAGTATTACTCGAACAATGGACAAGTAACGATTTTCAAACTAACGCGCTTATGCATTGAAATCACTGTTTTTTTATTTAATTTATTTTTAGATTTATCCTTTTATAACGCCCTTTCAGGCTCTCTACCCAGAGGCCCTTTCAAGCTCTCTACTCAGAGGCGCTGCCGACTACAGCGCGGACACTTCACTGAAACTTCACGCCTAGGCGCACGAGCAATTGCGAGTGAAGGACCTGATCAAGGTCCCTTCGTATCGGCTTGAGGTGGATTCGAATCTTTAACCCTTCGGCTCCAAGGCGCCGACGAGAACACTACACCACCGCACCCCACTATGGCAATCAACGACTCAATAATAAATTATAGGGTAACGCGTTTATTTCTTTATTGCAAATTTGGTACATTTATTGTACAGTATCATTTTATAATCATAATTCGACAAAAATAAATCTTTTTGAAAATCTTTAACGTTTTTTCTTGTGAGCTAGTGGAGGGGCACTCCGCACTGGCGACGATTACTGAAAGAGTGACAAGCATCAAACCGGCAGTTGCTAATTCCATCAAAGATGACGTGATATTAGAACCCAATATGAGTTTGAGTTTGTCCAACGCTGTTTTTGCAAATAATTAAGAAATGCGACATGATCGCAAAATCATTGATGCATGTCAATCAAACCAATAAATGAAACACCCGTTTTGCATATTTTCTATATTGACCTTAAATGTTATGCAATTTAATATACAAAAACTGATAATTTGTTACAATTATGATGTGAATAATAAAATTAAGAATATTAGATGACGGAACACGATAATCTAATCAACAGTAAAAGTTGGAATGAAGAAAGGAGGGCCTTCCAAATAGATTGCAAAATGATGAAATTTTGAGATAAATAAAGCCTAAGTAAATTTTGCAGAAACCACGTCGTCGTCTACTTCTGCTCCACCATCAACCACAACTGTACCAACCACGACCACAGGACGCAGAGGTAAGATGCCTACTCGAAATTAACCCTTCGGAGGTGATGTGGGGTATGACACACCCCAGAGCTATAATTATACCTTAAACTTTTTGTGGAAAACATTGAGGCAGCTTGGGTTATTATTTTCTACCTTTGTGGATGTAAAATATGGACACCTTACCACAATTTCAGGAACTTTGAACGAACAGTTTTTTTTTATTTTGTTGCATATTTAATGGAAATTGCGGGTTTTTCGTATACAAACTATGCCATGTTGATTTTACGTGCCATTCGTGTAGCATGCGAGTGTGCTTTGAAGTCTGAACACGACAATACGTACTGTGTTGATACCTGGCGTTGAGAATGCTGACAAAAATGATGACTAAAACGTTTTATGTTGTACTTAAAATAAATATGACTTCGTGCATTTGATAATGTTGAGCATGAGGACTCAAACTTGCATGGGCTAAGTAGGCCTACACATTGGATAGGTTCACCTTTTGGCTATTTAATGAGGATTGAAAACAGATATTTGTTCGCAATAATCGCCTGTTTAGTTGATAGTTGATCATAAAAGAATAGTTTAAATCAACTTAATGTTGTCCACTTGATATTGCGACCAGCAAGTAAAAATACGTATTGGGGTATGTCATACCCCACCTCACCTCTGACGTTACAATGCGTCACCTCACCTCCGAAGGGTTAACTAATAATTGCATATCGCAGGATTATATAAATAACAAAGAAGATGATTTACAAAATCTAACATTAGTAGGGTATTTTGTATCAAATTTAGCTGGACATATAATGAAGTGGACGATTGCTCACAAAAATCTAAGCAACTATTTCGTATTTTTCACGTTTATTCCATCTTGATTGTAATAGCCTAATTACGTGCATTTAGGCATAGCCATGTTCATGGTGATGAGCTTCTTATCCAGTGGCGTTGACAAGGGGTTTCGGGGGTTAAAACCCCCATTGGCCTAGGAAAAAGTTTTTTTAAAGGTTATTTATCAGTAACAATTGTTTTTCTTACTTTATTCCCTTTGTTACTTTATTCCCTTTTTATTTACTGTAATACTGATGGGTTGGTGTAAGAAAGGGCATCCGGCCAGGCTATAAAAACTCCAAAATCCCATCATTAATTCCTGGCTACGTCGCTGTTCTTATCAATTGCATATTATGCTGGAACGACAAATGTAAAGTCATCCAATTAGATTACAAAATGTTAGTAATGAAATGAGGTCTTGAGATGAATTTCAAATGAATTTTGTAGAGACTACGTCGATTACTTCGACCCCGACGACGACTACCACAACCGTAGCAACTACGACCACAGGACGTAAAGAAGGTAGGCCCTACTCGATGTTTTTTTGAACAGAGGAACAAAAGGGTTTTTATGCAAGGAGATGGAAATTTGTTTAATCAGTGAAATCACTGACAGCCTGCGAATTGAGATGAATGAATTTTAAATAAATTTTGTAGAGACTACGTTGACTACTTCGGTCTCACCGACGACCACCACTGTGACAACAACTACCACAAGACCCAAAGGTAGGATGCTCACTCGAACAATGGACCAAAAACGATTTTTTTAATACTATGCGACTGCCACGTGTTTAGGCAGTGAAAACTACTAGCAATCAGCAAATATATTACAAATGCTCTTCTCCATTATTTTCATATTATTCTAAAGGGAACCTATTTATTGTACCTCCCAGGGGCATAGGGCCTAATCTTATTGTCAATAAAAAGAGTTATTAAACAACTGCCAACATATTGAAAAATAATTATATGAATATATTATTATCAATATATCTGACGTTAATTGGGATTTGTTTAAATCAAAATTATTTTACCCTATATGCACTAGCCTAAGAACATGATTATTTCAAATCATGTATATTGCACTAAAAATTAAACACAATTTAATAGTCAAAAGCTGATGACATAATGATATAATTGAGCAACAGGAAAAATATTAATTTATGATGCATAGGACTATTGGATAATAAATAACCAGATTCTAATCAGCAGCACAAGTGGGATGAAGAAATGAATGTCATAGACATACATGTAGATTGCAAAAGCTTGTAAGTAGCCTAAATGGTATTCTAAGATGAGATATCTGAAAGTAAATTTTTTAGAGACTACGTCGAGTACTTCAGCCCCACCGACGACCAGAACTGTTCCAACTACGACCACAGCACGCAGAGGTAGGATACTTACTAGAACAGAGGACCAAAACGATTTTTAAAGTGAGCTAGCCTATATACATGTACTGCTACTAATCATTTAACGAAATCAGTAGAAATGAGCGAATCGATAAAGTGGACTAATGGTTTTTTTCAAATAAAGAAAACTTATGTAGTGCATCTCACAGGATCATTTAAGTTCAGGTGGAGTTCCGATCAGGTCACGGTTCAGTTCCGGTTAATTTCCATTGAAATCGACAAGGAAAATGGTTTGTGATAGACTTAAACCGCCACTATTTGGCTAGCGTTCTGAAATGTGCCTGAGAAATGTTATGATGATCACGCAATCTTACATTAGTTGGGTGTTTTTTTAATAAAATTTAATATTACGATTATTGAAGTGCGTGATTGCTAACGAAAGTCTCATCAGTTCTTTATTTTAGCGCATTTCTAGTTTCATCCTGAAAATTACGTGCATTTAACTATGTTAAAGGCGATGAGAATCTCATCAGTACAGGGATTTTATAACGTGCAGTTGTGCACAAAATGTGCAGTTCTAAATTGATTTGTGCTGTTGTAGAAGCACTTCTGTAGGCCTACAGTTAAAAGTAGCAAAAGGTCATTGTCCTCTGATTGGAAGTAATTTACCATGGAGGATGGGAAAAGGAAAGAAGGAGTTGTGCAGTTCTGAAAATTCCTTAAAAACAGCCTTGCATCAGTAGCATATGCTGAAACGAAAACTGTAAAGTCATCACATTAGGTAGCAGGCGTTTAATGAAATGATATTTTTAGATGAATAAATGATAAGTAAATTTTGTAGAGACTACGTCGACCACTTCTGTTGCGCCGACAACCACAACTATATTAACTACGACCACAGCTGCTGCACGCAGAGGTAAGATGCTTTGGCCTACTCAAACTATGGACCAAATTTTGTTTTTACAGCGACTGCCTCAGTGAAATCACGGACCATAAGCGATTCAGATCTACCACACAGTGGGCTGACGCTTGTATTTATTCAAAAATCAAATTTATTAGGCCTTTTTGTAGGTAGATCTATATCCAATTTTAAATCAGCAATGAGATGTTCTGCGAAGAATGTAAAATCATCGAATCTGATGACAAACCTGTAATGAGATGTTTAGGTCTTGAGATGAATGAAATTTCAATAAACTTTTCAGAGACAACGTCGAGTACTTCGGTCCAACCGACGACAACAACTGCAACAACTACGACCACAAGACGCAGAGGTAGGTTAATAACTTACTCATTCTCAAACTATGGACCAAAAACGATTTTTATGCTACACTATGCGACTACCACAATTATTTTGATTGTTGAAATTGCTAGGAATTAGGGAATAAATAATAATTAGTGGGCCAATGCTCTTATTTATTTCAAATCAAATCAACTTATTTTATTGTATCTCACGTGAACATTTGTTTAAATCGACAAAAATGCTTTTCGTATAAGCTTATATCCGTAACTATTATTTTGGTTAGACGTCCATTAAGAAATGTTTTATGATCACGAAATCTGACATTAATAATGATGTCTTGAGATGTTCCAATTTTGAGTGTTCGCCTGGGAAATCGTGTCATCTAAATCCAGCAGGTCAGCCAGAGTGCTATTGTCGTATATATGACACATCCATTGTTCATAGATCCAGTTTGTGAAAGCGATGGAAAGCGTGCAGCAACAATGCTTGCCTCGAGTGTGGGCTTGTAAACATGGGCGGAGTTTATCAGGGCCAAGGGGGGCCAAGCCCCCCCCGAAGAGGACCCTAATTCACTTTTTACCGTGTAAATGGTATTTTTTCCCGGGCTTAGCCCCCCCAAGAAGGCTTTAGCCCCTCCAAGAACGGAAACCAAACTCCCCCATGCTTGCAAAACCAGCGCCAACATCTCAATGGAAAATGCAATGGCAGTTATGGGGCGCGGTTGTGTGGTGGTGAAGTTCGTTGCCTTGCAGACAAAGAGTTGCAGGTTCGAATCCATCTCAAGCCGCCGTGTAGGGACCTTGACAAGTCCTTCACTTGCGATTGCTCATGCGCTTCGGCATGAGACTCCGATTCAGTGTCTCCTCTACAGTCGGGAGCGCTTTTGAGTAGGAATCTTGAATTGACGCTCTAACAAGTGCACATAGATACATAAGTCATATAACATATTTAACATGGACAAGAAATAATAAATGTATCTTGCAATAAACAACTTTTAAATATTATTGTAGACTTCTTTTCTTTTTGTCCTTCTAGTACATGTATGTACTGGATTCAAGTGCTACTACGGAAAGTGTGTTCCAGATGACCGCAATCGTCCCACTTGCCTCTGTGTCCGCCGTTGCTATAGGCATTTCCGTCCAGTGTGTGGTTGCAACCAGAAGACATACACCAACATATGTGAAATGCAGAGTGATGCTTGTCAGACTGACACCGACCTCACCGTTCTTCACTATGGAAGATGTGAAGATGGTAAAAAGCAAAAGTGTCTGCTCACTGAAAGAATTATTCATTTAACCAATCGATAATTACCTTCGCGATGTAGACTATTTTCGTTGCAGGAAAAAGTCAATCAATCAATCAATCAATCAATCAATCAATTAATTAATTTTTTATTGGTCTGTAAATATCAAACACGCTAAGACAGGAATGAGGCTACAATACAAAGCATCACAAGTATCACAAATTAATCAAACAAAAAAGAAAAAACTTAATAAAGTCTAAATCGCTCATTGTTTACTGCAATATTCTCATAGTATTATTTCCCCAAATAATCTAATTTCGCTAATTACTTTATTGTTGGGTGCTCTGTAAGCAGAAACAGTTTTTGGGGCGTTGATCTCGCCGAAAAAAGAGCTGCCCATCTGCAGTGGCGGCGCCAGGATTTCAGTTTTAGCCCCCCCCTAGCCCCCCATGTGCCGCTACTGTTTGACATTACCTTGCAACCCAGAGCCTAAAGTACAAGAAAGAAGTGCTTGGATAGCCATCACTTCTCCAGGTTCTATACAAATAAGTGACAGGACGGCGTTGAGCTTTGAAAATATGTTCCTGGACGCCATCCATGACCGTACAGCCAACCTTTAAACCCTGTTGCGATCACGACAACATGGAGCCGATGACAATGATCATTGTTTTTCTTTCTAGGTTCCTGCTGTGATGGCATAACTTGCCCGCCCCATAAATCTTGCCAACTCAACTCGAGAGATGAACCGGAATGCGTCTGAGAATCAGCGAAAACCAACAAAGAATCGCTCGTAACGTATTCTATACAAAATATATATAGCCTAACCCACAAAGAATCACTCGTAACGTATCTCTAGAATATATATATATATGTATATATATATATATTTATATTTTTATATATATCATGGCTTTTTACAGGAATTTCTAGAATTGCACAACCTCTTCTCTGTCTTCATATTCTCCATCGTAAATTTCTCTCAATCGGAGGGCAATGACCTTTTTACTAGTCGTAGCGTAAAATTTCGCAGCCCTTGACAAGACAATAATCAAACAAAGGCGCAAAGATTTTAGAATAGGCCTAAGTCAAAACATCACTAGTTCCAGGCATGTATAATAAAAAGTACGGTAAGTAATAGATTTTTCATTGTCAAAATTTCTAGATATTTCTAAGGCTAAAAGGAGAGCATAAAAAAAGACTTAATGGGCCGCGTGTTCGAGACCAGTGGGTTAGACCAAAGCAATTCGAAATTAGGATTAAAGGCAGCCATTCATTTGGAAATGACATTACGTATATAAGCCAAAGTGGTATACAGAGGTGTGCGTCTATCGAAATTTTTGATTTTAGAGATAACCGTTTAAGAAAACTATCACGGTCCCCCCAATGGAGGTGTGGGGGGGGGACGGCCCATGCATTTGTTCCCCACCAATCGTTGAGCGTCAAGACTATAAAAAGGTTATGAACTTTTTTGGCGGCGAAAATATAAACTTTTTCCAAGATTTCGGAGGATGACTAAAAAAAAGTCATCACCTTTTTTTCGCGCGAATATAGAATTTTTTCGAAATTTCGGAAAAAAGGTGGTCAGAAATTTTTTCCTTATTCCGTCCCACCCCCAAGTCTTCGCCCAGGTCTCCGCCCATGGTTTCGCGTGACTGAATATGCAGCCCTGCAATTGTAGCCATTATTTTCTGCAAAATAGCTAATACGGCAATGTCGGTTGAAGACCTTTGAGGATTATTGAACAATCTTGCTCTTAAGTGCTGTAATACGCCGAGCAAATTTCTGTCCAGGGTAACGGCCTCTATTGTCATAGACCCTGGTCAAATCTGATCCATCCATGAACGATTTCAATGTTCGATATTTTGTTGCAGATCGCTGATGGTGAGCGTTCGGCTTTGGAGTTGAAGAGTTGACGCTGCACTTGAGGAAAACCTCTTCCACTAACCTGACGATACTTCGGAATTCTCTTCGAATAATTAATTATAAATTATCTCCACTTTGACAACAATTACTTTGAATTAGTACAACACAAATATAAATTATTATTCTCATTCATCCATCAGGATATCTATTAATGTAATTCGCTTAGTATTGGTGATGGCAAAACCAGCTGAACGCTTGAGCTGTCAATTCTTGCTTCTGCTAATAAAATATCATACTCCATCATTGTCGTTTTTAGTGAAAGTAATTTTTTTGTTAAGTTCGTTAAAGGGATTTATTTAGCTCACATTCTTATAAATCGATTCCTTTCTCGATGATTTACTTTGAAGTTTGAGGATAAGAGAAATCCATATCCCAAATCAGAGTTCTTAAAAATCCAGAGTTTTTTTTACACCCGTTCTTTATAAAGAGTTACCCATCATTGTTATGCTGCCGCCGCATCGCTTTCTTTTACCCAATTAATAGCTTAAAGCAGCATACCAATTAATTTTACTTTTAATTTTAATTTTCGCTCATTCGTGGAGCTTCTATGGCGCCCATAGAAAGCAACTCACGGGCGATCTTGGCCTAGCCACGGTTAATAAAGAGACTTGAGTGACTTTTGGAACCCAGCGCTGGATATATTTCATTTATTTCAGTTTTACTCGTAAAAAACCCGGATGGCTTTATAGGGGGCCTGTCCCGTCCCCAATCGCCACCACTGTTTCTGTGGAGATACGGGTCTTGCCAAAGAGTAAAACGACCTTGCTTAGAAGCTGTTCAAAGTCTAGTGCATAGGTCTATTGACGCGATTGGGTTGGACAAACTCTCGAGTAGTCCTCTCGACTGGTGCGTTTAAATTTACTAATGAGGGTAGGCTATACCGGCAAGCGGTCCAAATTAACCATCCAGATTTAAACTCTTCGTCCCACTGTTTTGAAATAATTAAATGAAGAATCCATTTCAAAATTTCTATCCAGTTCTCTGAGGTTTGTGAAGTAGGAGAAAAATGCGCTTGATAACCGCAATTTTAAGTAGATCTAAAGTCCAGATGCGTCCTAAGTTCAAACCACAGCGAAATTTAGCAAGTGATTGAACGTCGTGCCCCAGTCGATGAGTTCCAAAGTATTTTGAGGACAACCGAAAATGCCAGAGGACCATAACAGGAATTAGAATGGAAGATTCATGTATGAATGTGGAGCATATGGGCGTATGCAGTTTAATGACATTTGAACGGACGACAAAAGAACGTGCGACACTAGAACGGTGACAGTTGAACGGTGTATCAGAATTAGATAACTGCGGAGACCATTGAACGGTTGGACCTTTTTCTTTAGTCATTTGGTCGAAATCTCAGGAAAATATTCCGTTTTCAACCGCCAAAATTTCTGACGATCTTTTTTTTCTTTTTTAGTCATTCGGCCGAATCTCCTGTGGTTTTCAGTTTTTAGGGTGGCTGAGCAAGGAAATTTTCATGCTTACATGGGGGAAAATGGATGGACTTTTGGGGGCTTAGCCACCTGGCCCCCCTAGCGCCGCTACTGGAAGCCCTCTGACGATAAAACAATCACCAGCAATCATGGACGACGGATGACGACACAATCGTTGCAAGTCGTCGTTCTTCAGAAATGATTGAGAAACTATGAATTTCTTTGTGTACAACTGCACGCTAAAAAAGCCCTGTGAGAAACTCTGAATTTCTTGCATGCAGTAATTATTTTACAATCGAGATAAAAAAAGCTTTCGGTTTGGTTAGTGTGTGCGTTCTAGAGCCTGTCAAAGGAAACAATTCAAATTACCTGAATAATAATTATATTATTACGGCATATGCCAGATGATTAATGTTCTATGCGCATTGCGTAGTCCTATTGACATTCAATCTACGCATCTGCCTCTGCAGTTAGATGCGTTTGTTCTGCGGTTACGTGAAAGTGCCTTACTTCTTTTCTAATTAGGGCCAGCTGTGGTTTGTTTGTTAACTTGATGTCAGGAAACACATTTGTATCTGGATGTGTAATTTCGTATCTCAAACTTCTTTCATATGGAACAAACTTTGACACTATAGGTAGTTGCATATAGGGGTCCATTTACACACTTTATGAGGTTAAAGTGTGATGGATTTTGGATAACCCACACCCTTCAAAAGTTATGCCTGAAATAGCCGAGGTACCAGAGGGTGGATACCAACCCCCTAGTTTCTCGACCCTATCGAGTCCATAATTAATTGTGGAAGAGAAAAACAAATTATGACATTCTAGAGAGGAAATGTGGGGGGGGCTATTTTTCCATGCTCTCTGATTGTCTTTTGATGATCCGAGGTGTTCGTAATAATTAAATATGTGTGAAAATGGATGATATTTGACATGGTGTCCGGAGAAGTCCTCGGACGTCCTCCGCTGGATACCCCGATATCCCACCCCGAAATTTTGACCGGACTTTCCGAATCTTTCAATAAGACAATTAAACCGGTATTGATGGCAATTTTTTTTATTTAAATATAAGCTGCATTAATGAATTATTCATGCCAAGGCAGAAGTCGGATAGATGAAAATATTGCTGGTGCACTGAGAATAATCGAACGCTGAAGCAGTAGGTTGCTCATCTATACGTTTGACGAACAGCCCGCATACCGAGATGATAGGAGGATGTCCGGAAGAATTCACCTGGGGAGAAGTCCGGGGGAGATGTCGGGTGGGGGAAGTCCGGGGGAAATGTCCGATGGGGGGGAATCTCCTAAACTCATTTGCAATACAACGCAAGCCGATTATTATTTCTGCGCAAAAGAACTCACGGTATCTGATTTAACAGATATCGAAGATGAATAATGAGAAATGCTTATAATACTAAAAGTGAAGATGTCAGTGATGAAGACTGCGCACGAGAACTAGACTAATGCGGTTCATAATAAAAGTTGAAAGTGTGTCTCAGTAAACTGGTAAATCAAAGTGCAAAAGTGTGACATCATTCTGTAGACAGTTTGGTTTTTGGAAGGGCTATGAACTATCGAAGAAGAATGCCAACAAAGTAGGCTAATGAAAATGAATCAAGAAATTATGTCATGCCTAGTGTTGTGAGGCTGAAAGTTTCTCCGGAAAGTTTCATATCTTTCCGGAAAGTTTCGGAAACTTTCCGACGTATTTTCCGGAAACTTTCCGACATATTTTTCCGCCAATAAAATATTATTAAATGCATACTCAATTCTAATGAGTCCGAAATTTTCTTTCAATACAATGCTACTCTAATACATCAATCACTATAAGACTAGTAGGCTAGTATTGGGTGGCTATAACTGATAGTTTATTCAATAGATGGCTCCGCTACTGCTAATTATCATTGCTCAGATTGTTCACACGGCCAACAAATACATTTAGGATTTAAATGCAATTAAACTTCGCTGTAAATTTAGAGAAAATATTTTTAATCATTCAGTCACCTTCATATTTTTGAGTTATGAAAATATAAGACAGTATTGTTTTAACTTTTAAGTATTGATAGATTGTTAGATTGTTTCATGTTTATAACAGTTTTTTACACGTTTGCAGCAACAGGGCTGACTGCTACAACTTCGTGCTTAATGCTCATATTAATTATTTTTAAGTTCAACATTGTTTGCATGGACAGATGTACTGTAAATAAAAGGAGTTTAAACTATAATAAAAATTTGTGAGAGTGAAATTCCGATATTTTATTAGTTAAATGTATTTTCCCGGTTCTTCGGAAACTTTCCGGAGACTTTCCAGCAAAATACTTTTCCGGAAAAGCTACATCACTAGTCATGTCTATATACAGGGTGCACCAAAAAAGACCCATAGGTCTTTTGCCAATATCTTGACAAAAAGTAAGAATGTCGAAATGAAATTTCACGGGCTAATATATAATTCATATTTACACATGATGGCCAGATTTCATCAAAATATTTCCAACAGAACAAAAGTTATATCACTTTTAGTGAGGCCACCCACCGTTTTTTGACGAATCAAAACGTAACGAAGCAAAATGTCTTTAAGACTGTAAAATTTCATTTGGAAAATCTTACTTTTGGCCAAGATATTGGCAAGGAACCTAGGGGATCTTTTGTAATTAAATTATAGCATGGCTGTGAAGTGCTTCAGAAAAATGGTTTGTAGTTGAATTCGCTCTGGAACGCGCGTCGCTTGCAATAACTCAAGAACCACTGACATATTTCACTGTCGGGAACAATGACATATTCTGTCTATTTAAATTGATTTTTGATCTAGACCTATCCGCATACGTTTCGATTTCGATCATGCCTAAAACAGACTAATTACTAGTTTGTGTTGTTGCGCATAAGACACAAAATCTTATATTTATTTATGCATCAACTCGAAGTTGTATGGAATGGAATAGTTCCCATGTTCAAAATTGAATAATTTTCAGGTGCATTCGTATATTTTAAAACCAAATATACCGTTTTGCACATAAATGAATACTCATTCAGGTGCTTTATTACAAGATCCAATATTTCAAAATATCACACAAAATTAATAAGGGATGGGTGAACCACTCGCTTTGTCAATTGATGTCACATGAAAACATTGGCAGCAGAGGTTCAAACATTAAGACGATTGATAGAAAATGTAAAACCCACAGCTAGACACAGGCTAAAGGTTCCCTAAGTAAAACTAAAAGCTAATTTCAAAGTGGAAAACCTGTTTTAAGTCGATGTAACCCGCATTGAACCGAGAAAACACATTGAATGACATTTGAATCATCTTCGCCGTGGAGCAAAATTGCATCTGATAGTTGACTAACAGAACAGACGAATTGATGGATGAGTTGATGAATGGATAAAATGGATTGATGAATGGATGGATGGAGGGATGACGAATGGATTGGCGGATGAATGGGGCGACGGATTAAATGATGGATGAATGGATGGGTGGATGGATAGACGGACTGGAATGATATTTGGAATTTTGGATGGATGACTACAATAAATGGTTGTATAGAGGGGAATGAAGGCAAGAAGAGATAAGGATAGATGAATACATGTAGGAGGCTGGCAGATGGATTTAATGAATCCATTAATGGATAAATGAATGCATGAATTGAGGCATGGATTAATGAGTGGATTAACGGATAAATGAATGCATTAATGGATAATTGTATGCATTAATGGATAAATGAATGCATTAATGGATAAATGAATGCATTAATGGATTAATGAATGTATTAATGGATAAATGATTGCATGAATTATTGATGCATGGATTAATGAATGTATTGATGGATACATGAATTCATTAATTGATAAATGATTGCATGAATCATTGATGCATGGATTAATTAATGAATCAACGGACTAATCAATGCATTAATGGATAAATGAATGCATGAATTGATGTATGGATTAATGAATGGATTGGCGATCGAATGCATGGAAGAATGGATGGACCAATGAATGTTTGGACGAGTGGATGGATGAGTTAATGGATGGATGAATCAATGGACGGATGAATTAATGGATGGATGAATTAATGGATGAATTAATGGATGAATTAATGGATCAATTAATGGATGGATGAAATAATGGATGAATTAATGGATGGATGAATTAATGGATTGATGAATTAATGGATGAATTAATGGATGAATTAATGGATCAATTATTGGATGAAATAATGGATGAATTAATGGATGGATGAATTAATGGATTGATGAATTAATGGATGAATTAATGGATGGATGAATTAATGGATGAATTAATGGATCAATTAATGGATCAATTAATGGATGGATGAAATAATGGATGAATTAATGGATGGATGAATTAATGGATTGATGAATTAATAGATGGATGAATTAAAGGAGAATGAATTAATGGATTGATGAATTAGTGAATGAATAAAAGAATGAATAAATATATAGATGGAGTTGTGGATGTGTGGATGGATGGACGGGTGCAAGAGATGTTCTTGCTTGAGAGGTGATGGATTTTACGTAGCCTATAATTTCCTGCACGTAATAGGGTTCAAGTGAGTTCTAGTAAAGGCTTATAAATCCCCGGAGAATTAGCAGATTTCGTCATCTAGTCACACAATACCATGCATATTGTCAACGAAATTCACTGGTACAAAGTTGACTGACTTCTGTGTTATTCAAATGACTTTATTGATCAAAGTCCCGCATAATTAATTTGTTAGTTTGCAATCTCTCTGATTGTCGCTGCTGCTGTTATACATCTTCTGTAAACAGTCCTACCAATCAAAAGAACTTTTGTTTAATTTTCAGAAATTTCATCTGGAAAACACATTAGCAATAAATAAACGTCCGAAAGCTAATTGTTGTATTGACTGCAGAAACCAATTACCGTGGTCTCTGTGAGTCGGTTCATCAAACCAACATCTGCTGTTGCTTTTCCTTCCAATTTCCCACTGCCACCTGCCACTTGAATACGCAATCAGAATACGTCACTGAAATTATAAAGGCGACAATTCCCGGATGTTCCACTGAGTTGAATGCGAAGACTTGAGTTTGACAAGATGGCAAAGATGAGCTTCTTAGAATTGGCAAGTGCCGCACTGTTCACGAGTGCCGTTCTGTGGCAAGGTAAGTCATAATGTACAAAGTAAGACTCTCTCTCCATTAATCTCCTTTTTTGTCTCTGTCTTTCTCTTTATCTGTCTGTCTCACTCTTTCTCGCTCCACTGGCTTCCACTCTCGTCTCGTATAGAATTCAAAGTCTTTATTTTGGTCATCAAGTCTCAATTGGGTTTTGCTCCGTGGTGTTTTTGTGATTATGCATTACCCCATTTCTGCCACTTCGCTGCGTCCTCTTAGGTCTTTTGATCGGCTTCACCTCTGTGTTCCCCGAGTCAGGATCACTGTGACTCAATCCAGGTCATTTGTCTGCTTTGGTTCCAATTTTTTCTTACTTTATTCGCTTTGTTGCTTTATTCCCTATTTATCTACTGTAATACTGTTGGGTTGGTGTCAGAATGGGCATCTGGCCAGGCCATAAAACCTTCCAAAACCCCCATCATAAATTCCTGGCTACGCCACTGTATTGCTCTTAGATGTCTATGCGATCCCATGATTCCGCCCACCTCTGCAGCTTCACTCCGCCCTTAGGCTTAAGACGGTCTTGAATTTTGTTGTTGCTCGTGTGAAAATGGCCATGGCTCAGTCCCAGGTCGTTGTCTGCATTGGACCTTCTCTATGAAATCAAATTCTTCCTTAGTTATCATCGTCATACCATTCAGTGGTCGTACTACATTTTTCGCAACCTCTGAACCCCTTGTCTCTTTCGGAGACTGACGCACTGGGATCACCTCTGAATACTGGCTACTGGGAGAGGTGCTTTACGCATCTTTAAATACATCGCGTTTTAGAGTGAACATCGTCTACATTCATATTACCATCGTTACAAAGTGATCACTCAGTATACTGTAAATCAGTTGATTTTTTATGAAAGGGAAAACAGAGTTTAAATTCAAATGAAAGTCAGTCGTAAACCATTTTTAAAATGAACTTTGTAGTGACGTCGTCGGTTAGTCTTCCTCCAGTTTCGACGACCGTGACCGCGAAAACTGTGGCTACAACCAAAGGTAGGAACTATTTCTTTGCGTGAATATGAACCATAGGCCTAGATAGATCTTGTTTGCTCACTGGCCTCTCGTTCTACAACCGGTGAGGCTCTCGAGACACCTATAAAACGTCATGTTTTCAACTATATTATCCCCAATAAATTTATAATTTATAGATGCAATATATTTATGTATCGCAAATATAATTATAATGTGAATGCACTTAGATAGGCTACATTAAGAAATCGACAATGTGTAGTAATTTATGTATCTTTATCTATCCGGACAGAACATTGGTAATATCAAAATCAAGATTGCAGCCTGTTTCCATGATAGGCTATTCAGTCTTGGTGTGCATCTATGCGCCTGAAGTTAAATGCCACCAAGACAGAACTCATTTGTTTTGACCGTCAAAGTGGACGAAACGACAATGAATTAATGAAAACTCTTGACCTCGACTCCAACTGCTCTATTCCACCAACTGATGTGATTCGCGACCTTGGTGTGCTACTTGACAGCAGTTTAAAGATGAACCAACATATTTCTTCTGTAGCCAGGGCGTGTTTTTTCCACCTTCGTCGAATTCGACAAGTGAAACGTTGCCTGAATGAAACTTGCCTTCGTATTCTCACTCAAGCTCTCGTCATCTCTCGTCTCGATTACTGCAACTCTGTTCTATCTGGTCTTCCATCATCAACGCTTCAACCCCTGTCTTCAGTTCTACACACGGCCGCTCGCCTGATAAAAGGTCTTGGTCCCAGAGACCACATCACTTCAACTTTGAAACAACTACACTGGCTTCCCATCCATGCTCGTATTGCTTTCAAAATTTCCCTTCTGATGTTTCATATCCACTACGGAACCTCTCCATCCTACATGGCATCCATGGTCACGCCATGTTCCGCCTTCAAGTCCAGAGGGTTTCGTTCGTCATCGCGAAGTGACTTTGCTACACTTCGCACAAACCGGAAGTTTGGAAACCGTGCGTTCGCAGTCTCAGGACCTAAAGAATGGAATAGTCTCCCAATTTCCATTCGTCAGTGCTCATCTGTTGCAGAATTTAAATCAAAATTAAAAACCCATTTGTTTTCATTGCATTATATCTAGATTTGTAGTGAAGC
Source organism: Lumbricus terrestris (assembly GCA_949752735.1). Classification (NCBI taxonomy): domain Eukaryota; kingdom Metazoa; phylum Annelida; class Clitellata; order Crassiclitellata; family Lumbricidae; genus Lumbricus; species Lumbricus terrestris. The sequence continues at coordinate 1,403,948 of OX457048.1, read as the reverse complement.
GCGCTCTTGTGCAAGACTTGTTTTCGTTAAAGCGCGTTATAAATGACTAATTGTATTGTATTGTATTGTATGTGTTATTATGGTGGCATGTTTCTAGCATATTTCGTAGCCAACTTAGTGAAAGACTGAGATACAGTGAGTGACATGCGAACAATTCTTGAATTTTCTGAATTTTGTTCAAATAAGTATGTGAGAGAATAGAGACTTTTTAAAATGAATCGAATTCACTCTTTTAAATCAATTGAATGCCACAATATGCTTTCAGCTTTGGGGACAAACCCCTGATCAAGGAGGAGTCATTAAACAACAGTCCATAATAGCAGAGTCTTCGCTTTTTTCAGCTGCTTCAATACACCGTAGCTTCTGATGACCTTAGGATGTTTCACAAATATATTTCCAATGTGAATGCGTTGATAGTTGTCTTGTGTTTGAGCCAATAAAAAAGATATTTAGCGCTTAATTTGTAAAATTAATGTAGGCTATACCACTATAGGCCCTACGTATATAACGTACTCGATTTTATCATAGCGACTTGTAACACGACTTATTTGACATTTAATTGATAGGATGGGATGAGATGTTTGAATTGAACCTCCAGAATAAACTGACTGATTTAACCCTGCGACCTCGTGCGCAGAATGGAACAATTTAACCAGCAGGTAACATGGAGCGCCCTCGAGTAGTTCGGTCCTGCATCTGACAACCACTCAGATGCACATGACCACAGACAAAGAGATGTTTGTATCCTATAGTTGACAAGATATCTATCATTTAGGCTAAAGAACTTCTTGTCTTCTATACGCGTACTTCTATCAGGCAGCGACGCACTTTCTCAGTTGCTGGACCTGTGGTTTGCATGGAATGGGCAGCTACCTCGATTCATTCATTTATTCATTCATTCAAGTATTTATATAGCGCCTCCTCAAAGAAACTACTAAGAGGCGCTCGATAAGATAAGATAAGAATATTCTTTAATATACCAATTGCTATCCGCATTTTGGTGTACAAATAGCCTACATCCACTGACAAAGGCCCACTCCGACACGTTTTATCGCAATCCTAAAACTATCCTCTTTATACGAGGTTTGGTGGTAGCGCTACGGAGTAGTAACCTTGAAGTGGCGCTATATAAATATTCGTAATGAATGAATGTATGAATGTATGAACGAAGAGGTAGACTGCAAATAACATCGTAAATTAACACCGAGTCTTTGCTGTTCGCAGACTTATTATGCGGTGGCGTGACGTGTCCACCGGGGAAATCATGTGACCTGAACTCAGCGGGTCAACAGGAGTGCATGTGTCCCACGATTTGTCCAATGGTTGAAGATCCGGTTTGTGGAAGCGATGGAAGAACCTATGGCAACGTATGCATGCTTCTAGTGGAGGCTTGTAAGAACGGTACCAACGTCACAATGCTGTACAAGGGAATGTGCAACAACAGTAAGATGGCAATAATTAAATGTACTTGCCCTAAATAACTTAGCTGACTAAAAGAGTCTCTGACGAAAAAAAATTAAAATTTGAAAAGTTTTAGTGACAGTCATAATTCTATGACTCATGGCTCTCCTTTGTAGTGATACTATAGCTAAGATTCTGGAAGATATTGACTCTCCTATATTATGGCACAAAAGTGTACTTCAAGGTGCGCCGACAAAACGGCGCAGGAGAAAACGGCGCAGACAAAACGGCGCAAAACTGAACTAAAAAAGCAATAGTTGCCAGTAGTTTAATAGTAGAAGCAGCAAAAATATATACTAAAATAAATATATACTATCAATCCAACTTCCATTTTAATAGGAATTATTTTTCATCAATTCAGTTCCAATTTAAGCAAGAACATTTTCATCAATCCAGCTTCCATTTAAGCAAGAACAACAATACATCAATCTAGCTTCCATTTAAACAATACTATTTTCATCAATCCAGCTTCCATTAAAGCAAGACTTTCTTCAACCCAGCTTCCATTTAAGCAATACTATTTTCACCAATCCAGCTTCCATTTGAGCAAGAATGTTTTCATCAATCCAGCTTCCATTTAAGCAAGAATGGTTTCACCAATCCAACTCCAATTTTGGCAAAAATTTTCCCATCAATCCAGCTTTCATTTAAGGAAAGATGATTTTTTTATCAATCCGCCATATATTTTAGCCAAAAGTATTCTGACTTGGATTCGCCTCTTTGCCAGAATCTGAAACGATTTATTAGAATCTTCAATTCGTAGTGAGCTTGCTCTTTAATAAGCAAACAATCACTAGACGGGTATCATAATATTTGTACTGCGCCGTATTGTTTGCGCCGTTTTGTCTGGGTACTTTGAATTGCGTCGTTCTGTCTGCGCCGTTATGTCTGCCCCGTTTTGTCTTGCACCGTTTTGTGACGGTGTCACGAAATAGAGTATCCCCCGTAATAATCGTATCCCCCCAAATGAAGAAAAGTCGAAAAAGTCACTTCCGCGTGTATTTATTTTTGCAAATTAATTTTCATCTGCTTTATTTTGAACAATGTTATGTTTATTCCTACTAGATAAATTTGTTTGCTTTGGTTTTAGAGCACTTAAAAGTTTGAAAACACTTAGGAACACCCAGAGTCACTAAATAAATTCGAGTTCGCTTTCTCTGAACATTGATTAGGACACTTAAAACAATTAGATTCACTTTAAATTTTGATAGGAGCATAAACTTTTAAATTATACGCATTTTTCAAAAAAGGGGATAGAATGGTTCATCCACCAGATGGTCTAGACCGGTTAATTCCATCCGGTGGGATAGATTAATTCATCCCCCCGGATAGCTTTCAGGGGGATACTCTATTTCGTGACAACGGCGCCGTATTTTAGATTGTTAAACATGGTTTGCGCTACAAAATGCCACTACATTGGTCTGAATTGTATAATAATATTAGACGACTCTGTTAGCGGAATAGTGTGTTCCCTTGGGTTCCTGCTATCACCGTTTGCATTCATTCATTCATTCGGACATTTATATAGCGCTCCTTCAAAAAAACTACTCAGAGGCGCTCCCGACTCCAGCGCGCCCAAAAAGAACAGTTTTAAGTTTAGTAAGGAAAGATCCTGGTAGAGTCGCAGGGTGTAGGTGTAGCTCAAAAGGAAGGCCATTCCAGACCACTGGGCAAACCACAGAAAAGGCTCGATTCTTCATGGTAGTAGTATATTTATGCATATATTTATTGTGCTAAATTGGTCTGCTTTCAAGATTACAGAATAATAAAGTGCATTTTGACCTAAATCAAAAAACGACATTGATTTGAATAGAAAATAAAATACCATTGATAATAATATATAGGGTGTCTCGATAGGTCGTGAACGATTTTGAATGCAGATAAATATATGTTATACACATTTGTCAAGATAATGTGGAAAGTTGTATACTGGCGGATAGGTTGTTCAAATGAGAATGTTACGCAAAACAAATTAGATCACTAGCTCACTTATTCAAATTTTAGCGCCAATATCCGTGACGTCATCAAATTCGTGCTAAGTAAACGTCCAGTTATATAGGCCGAAAACAGTATTGTACGACCATCATTGTTAATCCACACATAATTAATTAATTAATACAAATTATCATTTAGTATTTAATAATGTTTCCTTTACTCTTTATTACAGCCTCAAGTCGATTAGGCATCGACCCAATTAGATTTTTCAGAGTTGTCAGAGGTATCGATGTCGAAGCCGACGTTCTAAGGTGTTCAGTGTCTGGGGTTCGGGATCGGCATAAACAAAAATATCAATGGCTACATCTCACTGGGGGACTGACCGCCTAATTCGCCGGATTTGTCACCAATAGAAAATGTTTGGAGTAGTATGGCGGCAACTGTTTATGCCGATACCGAACCCCAGACATTGAACACCTTAGAACGTCGGCTTCGTAAGGCATGGACATTGATACTTCTGACAACTCTGAAAAATCTGAACAACCTATCCGCCAGTATACAACTTTCCACATTATCTTGTGTATAACATATACTTATCTGCATTCAAAATCGTTCACGACCTATCGAGACACCCTATAATATTATAGGCTACTAGCTGTACCCGGCCACGCGTTGCTGTGGCTGAAAAGACTGTCCAACCCGCCCTTCCAAGGTCCCCTCCCCTTCTCCCTCCCCTTCCCCTTCCCCCTCCCCTCCCGGTCCCCTCTTCTTCCTTGCCTCCCCTTCCTCCCCTCGCCTTCCTCCCCTCGCCTCCCTCCCTTCGCCTCCCTCCCCTCCCCTCTCCTTCCCTTCCCTCCTCCCCCTCCCCTCCCCTCCCTCCCTCCGTCCCTACTTCTCTCTCTCCGTCTCTCCCTCCCTCCGTCTCTCCCTCCGTCTCTCCCTCCTGCATCCCTCTCTCCCGTTTCATCCCCTCCCTCCCCTCCGTCCCTCCCCTTCCTCCATCCCTAGAAATATGCGCTTTAGAAAGACACGCGGAAAACAGCCGCAAATGGACGATTTTGTAAAAACCGACAGTTACATATTGCGCTAGAGAAAGACACACCTTTTAAAACGCGCCCGAAAATGGACGGACGCCGCCGGACGGATGCGTCAAAGTTCAAACGGATATAGCTGGACTCCATCGACGTATATCGAATGGAAATAAAAGTTGTGTTTTTTGATTCGTAAAGATTGCGCTTTTTCCCAAAAGGCATTACACAAACCCGCTTATGTTCGAATGGAACGTTTTGGTAAAATTTGGAAAACAATCGGTGAAGAACTTTCCAAGTTCCTTCATGTCGAACGGTAGCGTTTTACATTTTTATTTATATAGATTGTAGGCCTATATGCCATTGTCAGGCTTGGCAACATATAAGACGATATGAATTTACTAATTATTGCACGTGATAACTTACCAGTTAATATTTAATGGTGGTACTCTGTTTTCTTTACCGAGGTTGTGCCGGATTCGAGTGTCACTACCTTGGGCTTTGCGTCGTAGGATCTGACAATCTCCCCAAGTGCAGCTGTCCAATTATTGACTGCATACGGATCTACAGACCAGTCTGTGGTAGTGACAACACGACCTACCGCAGCGTGTGCGATCTAAGAATGGAGGAGTGTAGGACGCAAACCAGTATCGCCATTATATACCAGGGAGACTGCATTGGTAATTAAACATGTAGGCTAGGCTATTAGTTACATTATGACAATACAGAGAAAAAGCAGTAGGCCATATAAAAAGCTCATTAATTATGACAAACAATGACCTAATCTCATCAGCCTTTTATTAACTTAAAATAATTATTTACAAAATTATTTATCTAATTTTCTACACTCATCCTAAGATAAATTAAATAGATACGGACATAGACAATTTTAGTTAAGCTTATAATATTCAAGTTGATCGATTGCTTTTCGTACCTGATAGCGTTGTGTCTATCAGTTTCTTTTACAGATTTAGCGAATTTAATAATAATAATAATAATAATAATAATAATAATAATAATAATAATAATAACAATAATAATAACAATAATAATAATAATAATAATAATAATAATAATAATAATAATAATAATTACTAATTATTACACAGCAAGGCGATCCTTTGGGTCCTCTGGAGTTCTGCATTGTCTTACAACCACTTTTGGTCAAACTGAGATCAATATTATTCTGCGTGTTGGTTACCTGGATGACCTGACATTGGGTGGTAGCAGGGAGACAGTGGCCGCTGATGTCCTTCTGATTGCGCAAGAATCGAGGAACCTTGGTTTGACATTAAACCGCAGCAAATGTGAAATCGCCTGCCACAACTCACATGCACTACTTGATGACCCGGCGTTTGAAGGTTTTACGAACATGACCTTTGAGGAGATGAATTTGCTGGGTGCACATCTGCTGCCAGGTCCAGCCGTGGAGATGGTCGTCGGATCGAAGGCCAACGATCTTGATAGGGCAATCGCAAGGCTCTCCATGCTGTATACACATGATGCTCTGGTTCTGCTCAAAAACAGCTTAAGCGTTCCAAAGCTGCTTTACAGCTTGCGCACAGCTGTATGTACTGACTGTCCGGGCTTGGCTCGGTTCGACAACTTATTAAGAGTAGGTCTGTCAACCATCTTGAACGTGGACCTTGACGACGACCACTGGCTCCAGGCTTCTTTGCCTGTCAGAGATGGTGGCCTTGGAGTTCGTTGTGCATCAACGCTGGCACTTTCTGCCTTTCTGGCTTCCGCCGCTAGCACGAGCGAACTGCAGGCCTGCATCCTACATACAGATCCAGCTGATGTTCCATATGTTCTTGCAGACTCAGCTCTCAACGCTTGGATTACCCTGACAGGCGCAGACCCACCTACTGGAGCAGCATCTCACAGCCAAAAGGAGTGGGATTCTAGATTCACTGAAAAGGCATGGACGGGTCTCCTCGAGTCCACCAGTGTCCCATGCGACCGCGCTCGTCTGCTAGCTTCGAGAGCCCCTCATTCTGGAGACTGGATGCTCGCTTCCCCCTGTGACTGCGCTAGGCCTGCGCCTCTCAGACGAGGAGATACGGTTTGCAGTTGGCGTGAGACTAGGAACGTCGCTTTGCGAACCTCATGTGTGCCACCACTGCCGAGGGACTGTCGACGCGAGAGGATTGCATGGACTGGTCTGCAAAGAAGGAAGCGGCAAGCACCAAAGACATAACATGATAAACGATGTCGTGTGGAGAGCTCTTGGACGGGCGAAAATCCCGTCCCACAAAGAACCCCTCGGTCTGCTAAGAGAAGATGGAAAGCGACCAGACGGCGTGACAATCATCCCTTGGTCACGAGGACGATGCCTGGCATGGGATGTGACAGTGCCCGACACTTTCGCCCTGTCTCACCTTCCACACACATCAATCGGAGCTGGCGAAGTCGCCGAACGCGCGGCTGCGTCGAAAACTATCAAGTATTCCACCATCACCAGTACCCACGCGTTTGTTGCGGTCGCCTTGGAGACCGGCGGCGCTTGGTGCAAAGAAGGACTGGATTTCATTTCTGATTTGGGGAGGAGAATTGCTGCCGCTACCCATGACCCTATGGAAACGTCATACTTGTTCCAACGGATTTCTGTGGCTCTTCAGCGGGGGAACGCCATCTGCCTCTCCGGAACATTGCCACCGCTCCCCGATCGACACGAGAAGGAGATTTACAATCCGGCAAAACGAGCCGTGGAACGACAGAAGGAAGCGACCTGCAGCAGATGAGACTGTGTGGCCCTAGACATTAGGGTGGTTCGAATGTAATGGACAAAAAACTTTTTCTTGAATAAATGTTCATAATAATAATAATAATAATAATAATAATAATAATAATAATAATAATAATAATAATAATAATAATAATAATAATAATAGCAATAATAATAATAATAATAATAATAATAATAATAATAATACTTTAAATTTAATCTTCATAATAATAATAATAATAATGATAGTTAGGCCCTATATTGAAAAATGTGAAAGCGCGTAGGATAGCAGCTGCTAGCCATAATCTTACTTTGAAACACGATGGCCACTACGATTACGGGACCGTCCATAAAGTACGTCACGCTCCAGGGGGAGGGGGTGTAAGAATGTGTGACAGTTTGTGACAGGGGAAGGGGGTCAGGTCATGTGTGACCTCACACATTTTTAAATTTATTTTTTAGTAGAATTTAATAGCTTTGAAAATAATTTTCAGAAATTTTGTGAAACATTTGAATTAGCTTAATGTCAAAATAGCATGAAATGCGTATCTCCTGAATGTGTTGTTCACGATTCCTCTAATCTACTTCTTATCCTGTGTAAAAAGATTGCATAATCGGAAGATTATCTAAAACTTAACCTCACCTATTGTAAATGAAAAAGCAGCAGATAAATGATGTGTATTATAATTATAATTGTCTAGTCTTAATTTTTGCAATTTTTGTTTTCAAATTCAATCTAGATTGAGTTCCTGGTTCAATGAATAACTGTGACAACTGTTGACAATTAACTATTCTACTATTTAAGTCATTTTAATAATGTGATAGTTCTTTTAAGTGAAAATTTTATATTTTAATACAGTTTAATTTAATAGTGAAGTGTGTTTTAGATTAAATTTTAATCAGGTGTTAATTAAAGAAAATTTTTGTTCGAAAGTGTGACGTACTTTAGGGGGGGTTGGTCCGTGATTTGTGACAGTTTGTGACAGGGAGAGGGGGGTTAAAATTGTCAAAAATAGCGTGACGTACTTTATGGACGGCCCCTACTCTAAGATGGCAAATATAACCAATAATATATGGTCAATGTAAAATTAGTTCAGTTTAAATTATCGTAATCGTAACTCCGTGTTTCTAAAGCGCCACTCGAAAGACAAGCGCAGGACACCAACTTATTCACGAACGCTGTGTTTAGCCAGACGGGTTGTCCAAAAGAGTAGTCCGGAGAAAGATGTCCAAAAGAGTAGTCCGGAGAAATATGTCCAAAAGAGTAGTCCGGAGAAAGGTGTCCAAAAGAGTAGTCCGGAGAAAGATGTCCAAAAGAGTAGTCCGGAGAAAGATGTCCAGAAGAGTAGTCCGGAGAAATATGTCCAAAAGAGTAGTCCGGAGAAAGGTGTCCAAAAGAGTAGTCCGGAGAAAGATGTCCAAAAGAGTAGTCCGGAGAAAGATGTCCAAAAGAGTAGTCCGGAGAAAGATGTCCAAAAGAGGCGTCCGGAAAAAGATGTCCAAAAGAGTAGTCCGGAGAAAGATGTCCAAAAGAGTAGTCCGGAGAAAGATGTCCAAAAGAGTAGTCCGGAGAAAGATGTCCAGAAGAGTAGTCCGGAGAAAGATGTCCAAAAGAGTAGCCCGGAGGTGTCGTAATCCGGTTACCAGAGGAGTAGAGGTGGTAGAGTAGCTGTTGATGAGTTTCATAATTAGGCCTACTGCATTCATTGAAATCGCTCGTTCTATAATAGATGTTTGTTCTCTTTTGTTCTTTTATTAGCTTGTTCTAAAATCGAATGTCCATTCTACGGCGAATGTACTTCAGATGCCCCCAACCATACCACATGTGCTTGTCCTTTTGGTTGTCCTAAGATCTATGAACCAGTTTGTGGTTGCAATAACCAGACATACACCAATGAGTGTGAGCTGAGAAGTGCCTCGTGCCGCACCAACACCACCATCACCGTTCATTTGGATGGAAGATGCGACGGAGGTATGACGAAGTTTCTACTCAATGAAACAATTCTTTTAACCAAACCATATTCACATAACGGTTTTTCGTTGATATTGATGCCTAAGTCATCGCTCGTTGTTTATGACGTTCTTCAATCAAATCAGGTAGACATTAATTCAGTGAGGTATCAACAGTTGCACATTATTATCGTTCAGAAAAACAATCATTTAATGAATGGCGCATGGGGTGGTGGGTGGAAGGGGTGGGGAGGGGTGGAGTGTACGAGGGGGAGGGGAAATTTCTCGGGTGGCATACCGGTGGAGGCAGGGCTTTTTTAACGTGCAGTTCTACACAAAATGTGCAGTTCTAAATGGATTCGTGCAGTTGTAGAAGCACTTCCGTCACGTTCCGTGCAGTTAAAACTAGTAAAAAATAGGTAATTTTCCTCAGATCGGGAGTAATTTACCATGGAGGTTGAGAAAGGAGAGAAGAGGATGTGCAGTTCTAAAAATTCCTTAAAACAGCCCTGGGTGGAGGGTCGGAGTGTGGTGTGGTGTGGTGTGGTGTGGTGGGGTTGTGGCCGGAGCGGGTCGACTCCTAGTTAGTATATATACGTTAGAGAAAGAAAGAAAAAATGCCTTAGCTAATCATCATCTTAGGATTTTGCTTCGCGCTTATTTCTCTCATTGTCTAAGCATTGCTGCTCACCTTATTATCGTCTGTTTGTTTTTGCTATAGGCCTAAAGAATTTCTTCAAAACGTTTAATATTCATCGCAGGAAATGCGTAACAGCGCAACGACCTCAACATTGAACCGATGATAATGAACAGCGTGCCACTCTAAAAAATTAAATAAAAACAAGTTGGAAGGGCAAAAAACCCAAGAAAACCCAAGTTCAGCAAATCTTTCGAAAATGCCCAGAATTTTCGAAAATTTCCCCAATTTCCCGTCCAAAAATCTGATGAATTTTTTACTCATCCGCCACAAATCTTCCGAAAATTTCCTTAATTTCCCGACCGAAAAATCTGATGACCTTTTTTAGTCATCCGAGTCAAATCTTTAGAAAATTAAAACAAATTCCCGAAAAAGTAAAAAATACCAGAAAATGTCCAAAAAATCTCTTTTTTTCGACGAAAGAAAACCCAAGGAAAACCCAAGTTCGTCCCAAAAAAATCCCGTTTCCCAAGTTCGAATTGAAAAACCCAAGATCTTGTGAAAAAACCCAAGGAGTGGCAACGCTGATAATGAATGTCTCTCTTGACTTCAGGCTCCAGTTGCGACGGTGTAACTTGTCCGCCATACAAATACTGTGTCCCGAACTCCGAAGGTAAACCGCAGTGCGTCTGTGAAGACAAATGCACCGCTGAGTATGCTCCAGTCTGTGCTAGCAACGGAAAAACTTACAGCAACCGGTGTAGATTTGACGTGGAGCTCTGTCAGTTCGACGCCAACATCATGACGGTAGTTCACGACGGACCATGTGGGAAAGGTATAATTATACTGGATGCAATCGAATATTCTGTCTCTTTTATTTAATCTCGTAATCGTAATCTCCATATTTCTAAGGCGCTATTCGAAAGCCAGGCGCGGGGCACTAGCTTATTCACGAGCGCTGCGTTGAGTCATAGGGTTATCCGTAAGGGTAGTCCATTGTGGTCCGGGTTGAGTTACCATGGGATCAGAGGGGAGCTGCATTGCCACAAAGAATCATTAAAAGTGGATTTATAAGAATATACGTTGCTGAAATAAAAAAAAAGGCCTATACTCACCTCCTCAGAAAATCATAAACACTAAGAAACGCATGAGTTACCACTAAAGTGTAGGTTAATCACTTTAGGATAATAATTGTTGTTGTATAGACTTACTCTAAGAGCAATGCTGTACAAGATAGTGCCACAATGCGGGATCCACTTTACATGTAGGCTATTTAAAAATGATCTTAACTGTGTTTCCATCACCATAATGACCTCTAGACCCAATCGCAAGATCGCACGGATATTAGCTCTGTTAATATATATATATATATAAATATTATATATATATATATTATATATATATATATATATATAGTAGATAAATTGTAACTTACAAAATACGTGTCTTTATTGCGCCTTTGACGACCCGTTCTCTGAGAAGCTCTGTATCAACGAAACATAGCTTCTTGATTAGTCCCTGAACATACCGAGCTTTCTATTTATGACCCTAACGAAAATAATATTCCAATTTAATTAGGTCAAAATAACGAGAGTGAGTAAGCACTAACAGCGCTTGTTCAATGGAAGGAATCAGCTTTATTTCATCTTCGATTGTTTAGAAAATGGTTTCCGCCCATCTTCCGCCTTCATAAAGATAGCAAAATATTACAATTCTAGATCTGTAATTATTACAGATCTAGAATTGTAATATTCTGCTATTTATAAGCACACGATAAAGAGGATAATTTTCTCATTTAAACTCAAAGATCAGCTTTTAGAACCGTTGCTATGAAACAGATGACTGTGACTTTTCCCGGTCTTATTTCTCATGGCTCAATTTGCAGGTCTGATAAGGCCTGTTAGTTATTTCTGACAAAAGCTTTTGCAGGTATCGACTAAAAGCTATTTAATGATTCTATTTGTTCATTTCTGCAGGTCGTTGAAGCAGAGAGTTCAGCTTTGGCGTTGGAGCGGTGATACTGAACTAAAAGGAAACCTCTTCACCGTATTGGCGAAAACTTTAGATCTCTTGAAATATCTCTTAAATTTGACAATAACAATTTTATGACTCTGAAAAAATACTTTGCAAATGTAATTTGACTTTATCAATCAGGATATCTAGTAGATAAATTGTAACTGGCAGAGTATTGATGATAGCAGGGCCGGATTAAAAAAGGTGGTGGTCCTGTTCGAAATTTTTTGCGGATCTTCAGCCGCACATTCCTGTTGACCTTTTTAGTCGTTTGGTCGAAACTTGCGTAGAATAGACCAATTTTTCACTGCCAAAAATAGCTGACGACCTTTTTTAAAAACTCGTTTGGTCGAAATTTGCTCAAAATTTGTTCTGAAAAACAAATTGTTTTTCGCATGTGTGGCCCCTAAAAAGTGGGAGCCCCTGTTCGGCCGAACATGTTGAATACGCCTTAATCCGGCCCTGGGTGGTAGCAAAATCAGTTGACCGCTCAAGTTCTTGACTCTTGGATAATAAATGAAATATCAGAACACAAACATCGTCGTTGTATAGGTTCTTCAAAGTCATCTCTTTTGTCAGTCTTGTTAACTTTTTCACCGAAGTCAATTTTTTTCACGAGCATTTATTTGAGATTTTTATTTTAAAACTATTCTTTATTCGAAACATGCTTTCTTTAAAATTGTGTTTTCCAACACACCCTGAATGGCATCATCATCATCATCATCATCATCATCATCATCATCATCATCATCATCATCATCATCATCATCATCATCATCATCGTCATCGTCATCGTCATCGTCATCGTCATCGTCATCGTCATCATCATCATCATCATCATCATCATGATATCCTTTTAACTAGACTTTCTATCTCTTTTGGCATCTCAGGAAATTTTCTCAACTGGCTTACTTCCTACCTTCAGGACCGTTCTTACACTGTCGCTTGTGGGGCTACTAGATCATCCTGGGCACCTGCCCCGTTTGGGCTGCCCCAAGGCTCTGTCCTAGGCCCCCTATTATATATAATATACACTGCAGACCTTGGACCACTCTTACTGGCAAATTCAATCCTTAGTCAATCCTATGCTGATGACCTCCAGGCATATGTTCACTGCCCAGCATCTGCCGCTACTGATGCGGTTCGAGAAATTTGTAGGGCTATGGAAACCCTGGAAGCCTGGATGTCTTCTAACCGTTTGCGACTGAACCCTACCAAGACGCAATATATCTGGTTTGGGACTCGTCAACAACTTGCAAAAATTGACATGAAAGCCTTAGCATTAGAGTTTCCTCTGATTACTTTCTCACCTTTTGTGCGGGACCTTGGTGTTATTTTAGACCAAGAGCTAACTTTCACTCGGCATATAAACCTACTATGTCGAAGCTGTTACTACCAGTTACGTCAGCTTAAGGTGGTCTCCCGTTCTCTGTCTTTTAGTGCTGCCTCTACTCTTGTTCACTCTTTCGTAGTTTCCCGCCTTGACTACTGCAGCACCCTCTATCATGGACTTCCGGCTGACCGGATTGGCTGCCTTGAACGGGTCCTCCGCTCTGCGGCGCGACTTGTTGGCCATATCCCAAAATATGGCCATGTCTCATCCTATATGCGGGATACCTTACACTGGCTCCCTTCTCCTCAGCGGATTGCATACAGGGTCTGTGCGCTGGTTAGGCGGTGCATTGAAGGACTAGCTCCACCCTACCTTCGAGAATTCTGTTGTTCCACCTTGGGAGTTCAGCGTCGATCGACCCTTCGATCGGCGAACCACGCTGAGCTTCTGGTTCCCCGCTCACGGACTGCTATCCGACAGCGTTGTTCATTCTCTGTTGCAGGTCCTACAGCTTGGAATGGTCTCCCTGTTACACTGCGCTTAATTCCCAGGGGTCACTCCGCTCTGTTCCTTAACACGTTCACCGCCCAGTACGAGATATCTCGTACCGGATTCAGTCATTTAACATGGCGTGTAGGCGGTGAACGTGTTAAGAACCTAAAAACTGTTTTATTTAGCCGTGGCTGGGCCGGGAGCGCTTCTGAGTAGCCTACCTTGAAGAGGCGCTATATAAATTTCTGAAATAAATAAATCATCATCATCATCATCATCATCATCATCATCATCATCATCATCATCATCATCATCATCATCATCATCATCATCATCATCATCATCATCATCATCATCATCATCATCATCATCATCATCATCATCATCATCATCATCATCATCATCATCATCATCATCATCATCATCATCATCATCATCATCATCATCATCATCATCATCATCATCATCATCATCACCACCTGTTCCTGATGTGGTTGGCCGTCGAGCTCTTCGTTCGTCTTCTGGTGGTGAGCTCCTGATCCAAACAGCATTGCGCATTCTCAGTTGATGGTCCCTGAATCGGAATAAGAATCTGCAAAATGAATGAACGAACGAATGAATGAATGAATCATTCATTGAAGAATTCCGATCCAATTCCCACAGATCGATGTAAACTCGAGAAGAAAGATGTTGATGATCAATTTTAAATATTATTGTATGCATGAGTCTTAAATTTAAACACCGCAAGTGACTGAATGTAAGTAAGTAAGTAAGTAAGTAAGTAAGTAAGTAAGAATATTCTTTATTATACCACTAGCAAACGCACAGTAGTTTACAGAGGAAATAAATAATAGAAAAAACATTTATGCAAAGTTAATAACATTCGCATAATAAAACTGTTTCTGGCAAAAGAATCAACTCTAGGAAGGGTTAGATTATGTGGCCTTGGTCGAGCATTGTATGGAGTGACCTTAATGGGAGGGAGGAGGTCGTGAAGAATGTGACAAGGATTTAAGAGGATGGAGCGGAAAAGAGCAGAGTCAGCCCTAGAACAGAGAGTGTCAAAACTAGGAAAATCGGTTGGAAGAAAGTTTGAACGGGTCAATTTTTTTAAAAGACCGTTAAGACGTTTACGCTCCATTGCGTTGGCAAACCCCCACCAAACAGGGGAGGCATAAAGTAATCTTGCAATGGTAGTAGCTCTAACAACATCAAACAGACGTTGACCATGGAGGCCGTGGGCAACTAAAACACGCAGAGCAAACATGGATTGCCGGGCTTTACAGCATATTTTACTAATGTGAGCCTCAAAGCCAATCCGATCAGAGATGGTGACACCCAAAACAACCATTTGCTGGACCCTTTGGATGACCGAGATGGGGGGAGGGAGAGCAATAGCTTTCGACCGAGGTCGCCTGATGATCATTTCACTGGTCTTAGCTTGATTTAGTTTTAGATTGCTAATGGATGCCCACTGAGATATATGGTCAAGTTCTGAAAGAGTTTCTTGCATTGACACAACTTGTGTCAATGCAAGAAGCTGGGATCAGCAAGTAGCTATCATCAGCATATTTAGGGAGAAAAAGTGACCTACCATACAATGAGTTGCAAAAATCTTGGCCAACCACGCAGAGCCACGAGTACCAGCAGAAAAGTCGAAATGCATATGTAGGCCTTTACATGCGAGTATGATGTGGGAGTATGCACGTGTGTATTGATTATGTTTTCCTCTATGATGATCATCTAGAATGAGCGATGCATGCATGTTGTTGCTTGGTACTTAGGCCGAAGTTCCCACCTCAAGTGGCAAAAAAGCAAGCGAGAAACTAGAGAAGTGTTACAACAATAACCATTTATTTCATCGATCAACAACCGTTGACGATTCACAAGTAGCAGCAGGCGACCCACGCAAACAAAAGAAACGAGAGACAAAAAAAACACAGAATAAACAACTCGTTATGTTTGAATTCAGATAGACCTAGGCATACATAATTATTATCGGGTCGGAGTTCTCCATCAATTGCGCGGATGATGAGCAATCAAATTATTTCTCGCAATTGTGATCTCCATATTCATTCCTACAGCACCACTACAAAACCAAAGCACGGAATACTTGCTAACAGGGTTTCGTTAAGGACTAGAGCGGCTTGAACAGTCTTTTCGTGTGTTAGTGTGTTAGTGTGTGCCTGTGTGTGGGTGGGGGGCGTGGGTGGGTATGGTGTGTGGGTGTGTGGGTGTGTGTCTTATCTTATCTTATCTTAACTGACCATTTATAAAGCGCTTCTCGCAGCAATAGCCTTTCATATGCGCTCCCTGTGCGTTTAACTCCGAGAAAAAAAGAAAAGTTTTTAGACGAGAGAAAGACGAGGATACAATACCACAGAGGATGGCAGAGCGAACTGATGGGGGAAGCCCATTCCATAGGGAGAGA
Source organism: Lumbricus terrestris (assembly GCA_949752735.1). NCBI lineage: Eukaryota > Metazoa > Annelida > Clitellata > Crassiclitellata > Lumbricidae > Lumbricus > Lumbricus terrestris. The sequence continues at coordinate 1,387,940 of OX457048.1, read as the reverse complement.
CCAATGCAGGCAAATGATCTGGATTGAGCCATGGCAGTCCTGACTCGGAGGACAAAAAGGTCAAGCCCATCTGTGTGTGTGGGGGGGGGGGGGGGTGTGCGTGTGTCGTGTCGTGCATGCATAGGCCTGCGTGTTAAAAATAGGTTGCTGAAGAAAGCGCATGCAACAACAAATTCATTGTTCAATGTGAAGCACCAGATCATTGATAATTGCTCTATTCAACATAATGCATGTCATTCAATAACTTTTGCAGTGATCAACACTACGAAAACACGTTAGTCAGTCGCATGCAGTGCGCCAACATATTATTGTTAAGTAGCACAAGCTTCTAAAAATTATCCCATCCTACATCTGGTCACAGATCGTAGCCGCCTCCCCCCAACCGCCATCATCATCGTTTTTCATTTGCTTCTTACCGTGCTCCCGTCCTGACCACGGAGTCGATGCTAACACCGAAACTGACCCCAGAACCTGTCTTTCGAGGTGTGACATGATATGACGCCATTAAGAATCCTTATATCTCTAACATAGCATTGCAATGGAGCTGATTGGTCTATAATTACTGAATTTTACATTTACCTTTACAATGCGTGGATAGAAGTAGGCGGTTGAAACAACATGAGTCGTTTGAATTTTAACGATAATGATAACGTGTTTTAGAATGACGTTATTGATTTGATGACTTTCTGGACCATCCTAGTAGGCTAACCACTCGGTATTTAGACAAACAACATTAGTCACGTTCTGTTGACACCAGTCTCAGGTTTTTATTGAAGCGAAATCTTTAGATGGACGGACGAACCATTGTGATTGAGAGAATCTTGACTGATCCAAGATCCATTTGCCATGGTCGTTGGCTGATTTAAAAAAACTCGCTTCAAGACAATACAATACAGTAAATACAATACAATAAATACAATACAATACAATACAGTACAGTACAATACAATACAATACAATGCAATACAATGCAATACAATGCAATACAATACAATACAATTCAGTACAATACAATATAACACAATACAATACAACTGCAATTGATAATGCCCTCCTTACAAAGATCAGAAGTCCACATTGAAGTCGGGCAACCCTTATTTATTTATTTTATCAATTTTTATTTATTTATTTATTTATTTCATATATTTTTATTTATTAATTAATTTTATCTATTTTTATTTTTTTATTTATTTATCCATTTCTATAGCGCCGCTTCAGGCTCTTTACTCAGAGGCACTCCAGACTACAGCGCGGACACAGCATTGGAGTTTCAAGCACCAGAGCAGTTGCGAGTGAAGGACTGCTCAAGGTCCTTACGCGGGGGCTTGAGGTGGATTCGAACCTGGAACCTTCTTCCAGTTCAAAGGTGCTGACACAGCCACTACACCACCTCGCTTCACAATAAGTCTACAATTCATTAAGATGTAGTCTATCACTAAGATGTGTCATGTCAAGACAGTAAATCTGCGTTTTCAGTGATACTGGAGTCAAGAGTATAGTATAATGGTCTGACTGAAGCCAAAGCTTCCTGAGAAAAAAAATCGTTATTCCATTCTTTATTATCCTTATAATAAAATCTAGATGTATATTGATACGGTCTGCTTATAATTATTTTGACGGTTTTTGTGATTGCGACCAAGTGTTTTGAGACAATTTTCCTTTGGAAAAGTATTGCCTTAAAATGTCGAAATAGGCTAACGGCTATTTCTTAGAGCGTGTTCGCTTCATGATGGTGACCTAGGGTTATTAGGGTTATTTCTATGTCGAAGCGAAAAAACTTTCTGTGTCGAGGAATCGCCTACTGAGTCCCTACTCCTTAGGTAAAAATGTCTGGTACATTTTGTAAAAAATCTTCTGATTGGAGCGATTTCTGACTGACGTCATCCGATTGACAATAGGATGAACCGATGAAGAGGTGGATGACGGGATGTATGGGTGGACTGGTCAATGGATGGATGGACGGATGAAATGTCGGATGAGTAAATGATTAGGTGGAGGGATAGATGAATGGATAGGTGGAAGGGATATTCTGATCGTGATAGGTTTGACGTAAGGTAATAAGAATATTTTTGTCTGAATATGATTCCAATTCAAGTGAGTTCTGTCAAGTTTGGACATGAGAGTAAATAAGATCGATTCAGTTGAATGTTTCGCTTATTGGAACGACGTCAAAATTAATTACGTCTTCTTCTTCTCATTCTCATGTGACCAACGACGTCACCGATAATATACAAATCAGATTTCGAAAATGTTTTTGCGATATACAGAACCTTAATTGGCATGTCGATGACCTACTTGTTATTTTTGTTTTTATCGGTCTTGTCGTTGTTTTTAAAAACAGTTCTAGATTAAAAACTGGACGTCGCTTCATTTCAAAAATTTCGCCCGGAACACGTGCTAAAAATAGCCAGAACCGATCGACTGATTGATGCGGAATTGATTATGAAAACTTGTTGTTGCAGTCTTTGTGACGTTGTTCGCGAATCGAGCAAATGTTTTTGTTTTTTGCCTCTGTTATCCGTCTTCCATCTGCTACCAGAATGCACACGTGACATGCACTATAAGGGTGTCGGGTTTTCACTGCTTAGCTCAGATTGAAATCGAAAACTTTGAAAAAAATGGCGAAGAAGTTGAGCTTCTTAGAAGTTGTTTGTGTCGCTCTGATCGTCAATGCCATCCATTGGCAGGGTAAGTTACATCTGCAATCTGCTGATACCGACTCTTTTTTTCTCTGTCTCTCTCTTTCACGCTCTCTGTCTGTCTGTCTGTCTCTTTCTCGCTCTCTGTCTCTGTCACTCACTCACTGTCTGTCTCTGCCTCTGTTTCTGTCTCTGTCTCTCTCTCTGGCTCTCTCTGTCTGTTTGCTTGTCTCTGACTCTCTCTTCCTCACTCTCCCTCCTTCTCCTTCTCCCTCACTCCCTCCTCCATCACTATCTTCATCCCACCATCCCTCCCTCCCGCCCTCCTTTCCCTCCCTCCTCTCTCCCTCCCTCCCTCCCTCCCTCCCTCCCTCTGTATGTCTCTCTCTGTCTCACTCACTCACTCACTCACTCACTCACTCACTCACTCACTCACTCACTCACTCACACACACACTCACTCACTCACTCACTCACTCACTCACTCACTCACTCACTCACTCTCTCACTCACTCACTCACTCACTCTCTCACTCACTCACTGACTCACTGACTCACACTCGTGTCCTGCTCCTCTCCCTGTTACTTTCCATGTTCCTCTCCCGTCTTTGTCTCTGTCTCTCCCTCTCTTTTCCAATCGCTCCGCATCTCCGTGTCCCTCTCCGTTCCCTCTTTCCCTCTCCCTCCTTCTCTATGTCCATCCTTTTCTCCGATGCAAACGCCGCATTAGGCCAACAAATAATATTATCGTGTACATAATTATAGGCCTAATATTAGGTCCACAAAATAATCACAGGAAGTGATCGCTCAATGCATTTCAATTCAGTTCATTTCTGTCAATGCAGCCGATGTTTAAAATCTATTAAAATTCTAATTTTTAGCGACGACATCGTTTACCGTCGGTCCAACCCCATCAGCAGGAATTGACGAAACCACGGCTGCTGCTGATGCCAACGGTAGGTTGAATATGCGAACTTCAACCAAAGTATCTAAAATTTAAGAATTCATGTTATGCAAACAAATTCGGTGCAGATATTTCTAAAATTTTCGCGAGCATGATTATGAGTTTAGTTCGAATTTTGTGGCACGTAATCCTGACTTTCACATCCATTATTATAGGCATATTATATTCTCGTATGGTGGACTTCATAAACCCTGGTGGAAAAAGCTTCCCATCATATCATCTTCATGATCATAATCACATTTAGGATATTATTAATTGTCATCTCGTCATTAGTTTTCGTCCGAATCGACAAAGTCCATTGACTGCAAAAACCACTTTTAGCAAAATGTATGCAATTATTATTTGGGATCGGCCCTAATATTAATACTAACAGTAGGATTAATATTAACGTTAATAATAACAGCAATACTAATTAATTTTAATATTTATATCAAACATCAATTTTGATATTAATGTTAATATTAATAATACTTTCAATTTCATTAGTATTAAAATCAATATCAGCATACGGTACATAGCCTATTAATATTACGAATGATAATAATTTTTATATATACATTATTATTATCAACATTATTTCTCTTATTATTTTTATTACAATCATCTATTATTTTAACGAGAATCATTGTCAAGAGTTGCTGGTGTGCATAGCCTACATTTTGAAAGTAACTTTCATTCCGAAATCAATGAAGACATCAAACAATCTATAGAACATAATATTTTTCTATTATTTTATTGACGCCAATGCAGCTATGCCTGGCCGAAAATAGATGAATATTGCCAGTTAATTCGTATTCACCAAAACAATATGTTTCAAAATTTTAGTTATTGAATTGAGGTGTAATTAGTATTGTAAGCGTTAGGCCTATAGTAAACTCCAAGCTGGCAAGGCGAACCTCGAAAGACCAGAGCTTCAGATCACCAGCAAATCGTCTAGTGGTCGGAAGTTATGTGTATTCGTTTAATTCAATAAACAACAGACAGAACGCTGTAGGTTTACATAAGCAAAATTAACAGTATGGCTGCTTAAAGATTATAGTCAAAATAGTTAGTACATATTTTTGAATAACATCCTTGGGATAAAGTTTAACGAGTTTTTATTGGGGAGGATGAAATTGCGAGCCCTTTCTTTAAAGTTATATAATGGATCACGCTGTAGTGGAAAGAGGTTACGGAGGACATGAAGTTCATTTCCCTGAACAGCTTTGAAAAGCACCTTGTCAGCCTCTTGCGCTAAAGTTTCTGCAGTAAGTGTATCAGGATGTAAATAGCCGGCTCGTCTAAGTTTGTTCATGAGGCCCTCAAGACGGGATTTGTCCAATCCACTAGCAAGGTCCCACCATGCAGGAGAGGCATACATTGTTAAAAGGTGAGTTAAAAGTGGGGTGGGGGGGGTACAAGTGGGACTAAATCCAGGTCTGAGGCTGCAAGTTTCTGTTCACGTGGGCGCCGTAATAACGAGAATTCAAAGTGGAAGCGTTTTCAGGCCGAAAGGAGAGACACACGTAATTAAAAATTAAATTCAAACATTATTACACAGGAAAACAAAAGACGAAGAACAGGAGAGAGAGAGAGAGAGAGAGAGAGAGAGAGAGAGAGAGAGAGAGAGAGAGAGAGAGAGAGAGAGAGAGAGAGAGAGGAGAGAGAGAGAGAGAGAGAGAGAGAGAGAGAGAGAAGAGAGAGAGAGAGAGAGAGAGAGAGAGAGAGAGAGAGAGAGAGAGAGAGAGAGAGAGACTTAGAGAGAAATATTGAACAACGACGAAATGACCGTGTCTCCTATTCGACAGACATACAATTCATGTACATGAGTCCTTCACTCGCAATTGTTCAGCGCTTCGGCGTGAAACTCCGATGCAGTGTCCGATCTGCAGTCGGGAGCGCCTCTGAGTAGAGTGATTGAAGTGGCGCTATAACGAGTGCGCATACAAACAAACAAACATACAGAGATAGAAAGACAGACATACAGAGACAGACAGACAGACAGATATAGACAAATAGCGTGTTAGAGACAGTCGGCACAATGTAGGTATCAAGTAGAAATTTCCTTAAAAAATTGTGCAAATAAATATCTCTATTACAAACTTTAGCTGCTTCGTACTACATTGTTTGAATGCAAAATATAACACTTCAGTCGTCTATCATTGCATTCTTTTATCTAAAGTGGAGGTTCAAGGATTAAACGGATTCACCAAGTCATTCATCCGGAATCGGCATCAGTGAAGACAATGAATACATGTATTTTACATTTGGTCTATTTTTGTAGGCCTGATTATTCCGAACTTACTCTGTGTCGGGTACATTTGTCCTTCGAACCAAAAGTGCGTCGTGAATCCAGCAACTAAACGCCCCGAATGCGAATGCCTAGAGGTCTGTCTTCTACCGTCTAATCCGGTTTGTGGCAGCGACGGAATAACTTACGACAACGGCTGTCTGCTTGACGTGCAGGCATGCAAGACCAACACAGTTATCTCGACTCTGCACGAAGGAAGTTGCAAGGCCGGTAAGTTACCAGACAAATATTATGCGTTTATAAGAAATTGAAATAATGTTGATGGTTGTATTATATTCTCAAATGCAATTCTACAATAATCGCTTTTGAAACTTTTGTGTAGCGACGACACCGGTCGGTCAGGGTACTACTACTGGGCCAATCGTGACTAAAGAAACAACGACTGCTGGCCCCTCAGGTACATGTATGATATTTACTTCAACGTTTTTACCAAACTGAGTGTAGTTACTAAATGTGATTTTCCAGCAGGACCGGTATATGTTTGTAGCAATAAATTTGTGTTTTGCAATATGCGCTTAAATTGATTTCCTTTGTGTTTTCTGCCTCTTTCTATTGGTGGCCAGGAAGCGCATTGGAAAACAAACTGGCATTGAGAGGGAGAGGTACGGAGATCGGGCCTTCTACGACGGACGTGCTTTGTAGGCTGCTATTAATAGACTCATTTCATTGCCATTTCATGTATTCCTGTTATGATGTGATGATGTTTTCTTCGAATACTGTAACTCCAAATTCCGCAACAAGACCTATGACATGTGGAATTGGTTGTCCAAAAGATTTGATTCAAAGTATGTTCGAGTTCAACTCGAAACAAAAGTCAGTCGGCAGAGTAGCTACTGAAGCTGTTGGATGGTTAATAGTTTTCTGGTGATACAATGGCAACATTACAGCATTACACAGAATATTATAGACGACCTATTGATTTATCTCCTTTTGATTTTTAATTGGGCATCTAATGCGAGATACTATGAACGGATTCACCATGTCATTTCATTCGGAATTGGCATCAGTAGAAGCAATGAATCCATGTATTTTACATTTGGTCTTTTCTTATAGATCCGAAGTTACTCTGTGTCGGGTTCATTTGTCCTTCGAACCAAAAGTGCGTCGTGAATCCAGCAACTAAACGCCCCGAATGCGAATGCCTAGAGGTCTGTCTTCTACCGTCTAATCCGGTTTGTGGCAGCGACGGAATAACTTACGACAACGGCTGTCTGCTTGACGTGCAGGCATGCAAGACCAACACAGTTATCTCGACTCTGCACGAAGGAAGTTGCAAGGCCGGTAAGTTACCAGACAAATATTATGCGTTTATAAGAATTTGAAATAATGTTGATGGTTGTATTATATTCTCAAATGCAATTCTACAATAATCGCTTTTGAAACTTTTGTTTAGCGACGACACCGGTCGGTCAGGGTACTACTACTGGGCCAATCGTGACTAAAGAAACAACGACTGCTGGCCCCTCAGGTACATGTATGATATTTACTTCAACGTTTTTACCAAACTGAGTGTAGTTACTAAATGTGATTTTCCAGCAGGACCGGTATATGTTTGTAGCAATAAATTTGTGTTTTGCAATATGCGCTTAAATTGATTTCCTTTGTGTTTTCTGCCTCTTTCTATTGGTGGCCAGGAAGCGCATTGGAAAACAAACTGGCATTGAGAGGGAGAGGTACGGAGATCGGGCCTTCTACGACGGACGTGCTTTGTAGGGTGCTATTAATAGACTCATTTCATTGCCATTTCATGTATTCCTGTTATGATGTGATGATGTTTTCTTCGAAATCTGTAACTCCAAATTCCGCAACAAGACCTATGACATGTGGAATTGGTTGTCCAAAAGATTTGATTCAAAGTATGTTCGAGTTCAACTCGAAACAAAAGTCAGTCGGCAGAGTAGCTACTGAAGCTGTTGGATGGTTAATAGTTTTCTGGTGATACAATGGCAACATTACAGCATTACACAGAATATTGTAGACGAACTATAGATTTTCTCTTCTATTAATTTTTAATTGGGCATCTAATGCGAGATACTATGAACGGATCACCATGTCATTTCATTCGGAATTGGCATCAGTAGAAGCAATGAATCCATGTATTTTACATTTGGTCTTTTCTTATAGATCCGAAGTTACTCTGTGTCGGGTTCATTTGTCCTTCGAACCAAAAGTGCGTCGTGAATCCAGCAACTAAACGCCCCGAATGCGAATGCCTAGAGGTCTGTCTTCTACCGTCTAATCCGGTTTGTGGCAGCGACGGAATAACTTACGACAACGGCTGTCTGCTTGACGTGCAGGCATGCAAGACCAACACAGTTATCTCGACTCTGCACGAAGGAAGTTGCAAGGCCGGTAAGTTACCAGACAAATATTATGCGTTTATAAGATTAGAATATGATGTTGATAATTCTATTATACTAGATGAAGTACCCGGCTTCGCCCGGAAAATTTTGATTTTTCGTCCACTCCCCGATCACGCCTCTTCCCCTCCCACTCCGCCATTCTCACCCGCCCTCTTCCATCGAAACCCCACCCCACTCCTATACCTTCCACCCCCACCACACAGCCCATACCCTATATCATCGTGCGAGCATCATTCTAACTCGATAAATACGGTTAATATTATTATTGTGAATCCGCTGTGGTTTCTGCACTGAATAGTTAACATTGCAAGAGGCGCTTAATAAACGTTTAAATACGATAAGATATTAGTTATTATTGCTGTCATTATTTTATCTTTGTGATCATCCGCTCGTAATATGATTGAGTGAATCCGCTGAGGAGCGCGTTTACGTGTTTCCGACATTCAGCCAGATGTAACGTGAAGAAATGAATTCGAAGAAACGCAATTGACAATGGCGTTAAATATTTTATTGAACAACGACGGAATGACAGTGGACGGCGAAATGGTCGTGTTTCCTTATCGACCAGCATGGGGAGGGCGTAACATTGTGGGATCGCGCATCCCTTCATTTATTGTCAGCTGCGAAGAATTGTTAGAGCAGTGGTTCCCAACCTTTTCGGACTTTAGGGCCACTTTTCTAAGTTGGAGGACACGAGGGCCACTTTTTGTTAGTTGAAGGACATTACGGGGCCAGCCCACAAGGCTAAGATTTAATTAACTAAAAGCATATAAGATTGTTATAATTGATTAAAAATAGAATGTTGATGCTATTTATAAACGTCAAAATAAAACAATTTGTAAAAGAAAATAACTATGTGTTCTATCCTGTCGAAACTGTCAATTTTTTCATATATTTTTGAGATGAGGGCCATTTTTGGAGGCCTGGCTTGCCACTTTTGACCCGCGGGCCACGGGTTGGGAACCGCTGTGTTAGATGAATCTTTATGAAGCAATGGGTCGAGTCGATCAAAAGTGTCTGGAACATAGATAGCAACATGCCTTTCTTCTTCATCTTCGTCATCTTCTCTCCCCTCTGTCTCCTCCTATCTCTCTGCTTCTTTCTCTCTCTCCGCCCTCTCTCACTCTCAATCTCCTCTCTCTCTCGCTCTCTCTGTCTCTCTGTCTGTCTGTTTCTCTCTCAATATCTATATAAATACACACAACAAAGAGTTTGGAACCAGTCTGAGCGGGGTGGGTGGGGGTGGAGGGATCGTGGGGAGTGGTGGGTGGGTGGGGAGTTGGGGTGAGTGTGGGTTGGGGTTGGGGAGATGTTGGGCAGGGGTGTGGGGTATGGGGGTTTGGGGTGGGGGGAATTTTTTCCAAAACCCAAATTTCACGGGTGACGTACCGGTGGAGGTCGGAGTGTGGTGGGGTGTTGTGGGTGGGGGTGTGATGCGATGGAGTGTGGTGTGGTTGCGGTCGGGAGCGGGTCGTATCCTAAATTTCCCGGGCAACGCCGAGTACCCCAGCTAGTTACATAATATATATATATAAAAAATTATATTATACTCTGAAATGAAATTAAACACTAATAACGTTTAAAACTTTTGTTTAGTGACTACACCGAATGAACAGGATCCTAATACTGGGCCTATCGCGACTGAAGAAGCAACGACTGCAGGCCCCGGAGGTATGATATTTACTTCAACGTTTTTATCAAACCGAGTGTAGTTACCAAATGTAATTTTGTTTAGCATTTAGATGTTTTTAGCAATAAAATTGTGTTTCGCAATTGGCGCTCAATTTAATTTCTTTCCTCTTAATAACTGTAACACGCCCTTATTATTGGTGGCTGGTAGCGCTTTGGGTAACTAATTGGCATTGAGAGCGAGAGGTGCCGAGATCGGGCCACGTACAGCGGACGTGTTTTGTGGGCTGCTATTAGCGTCGTGTATTGCAGTCTGTCAGTTTTGTTAGTGGCTAAGAGCTCAGTCGTCAGTCATTTGCTCTCTTGTGAACTGTTTAAAAAATATATAGAATAGATATATGAAGCGATCTGGCAAAACCATGTATATGTAATAAAAATCGAAAATTTTTATACCGCGATAAACAGCAGAAATTTCTCTTTAAAACAAGCCCTATTCTGATCAAATATCTTGATATTCGAGAGGTTGACATGTTATTAGTGTCCGAAACTGCGGTATTGAACTTTTCGTGACATGCCAGGTTAAGTTGATCACCCTAGTTTCGTTTGTGTAATAAGGCTGTCTCTATATTCTTCTTATCATGGCATGAAGATAATGAGCATAATTTATATGACTGCCATGTGTTAGCCCACAGTGTCAGTTTTCAGAGGACACCAAGTTCAATAGGGCTGAAAGTTTATTTTGACCGACGGAAATGCTTCAAAAATGCAATGCAAAGTTTTATTCCCAATACGAAACTAACTCCAAATTCTGCAACACAGGCCGGCCCTAGGTTCTGCGGGGCCCAAGGCAAAAGCGGGTCCTCAAGCATAAATTCAGGCAGTTGATTTTCTGTCAATGCGGCACTGCATGCAGTGTAGGAGAGCCACCTAAGACGGGACACTACGCTGTTTCCCAAATTTCTTTGAGCCAAGAGCGTTATTTTAAAATAAACCACGCTGATTATAATGTAGCCTATGTACATATTTGACTTTCAAATGATGCATGTCAAAGTTTAGCAATTTTAAAAGAATGCGATATTATTGCGATTAAAAAATAATTACTAATATGTCCCAACTTAAGCAACTATATCCATAGGATCGGGCAACAATTTCCATAATGTCAGATTGTGAAAATTTAATAATGTGAAATGACATTGGCGAACATGAAAATTTTCTATTATCGAAAAATCAAGACAGCAGCACCGGAAGCATAAAAAATAGTTGCTCGGTAGAATCTGAAACACGTGATACGTTTCTCGCAACTCTAGACAGCGGCTTTCTCTGTCGTATAGCAGTAACAAAAGGGATGTCCCATTTTATGAGTAGTCCCATCTTAGGTGGCTTTCCCCTGCTACATTGTGTGGACCTATTTGAGTAGTGCAAAATCATGGGCCCCCGTACTTAGGGGAAACAGGGGCTCTTACCCCGCCCGGAAAATTGAGGCTGTTTTAAACAAATAACGCTTACGTTTTGGTTTTTGACAAATTTCTTTGCGGCAAAGCACAACTGATGCTAATTATTCACAAAGTGAAACGGAGAATTTAGACACCTCTGAAAATATCCATGTTCTAAATTTCTTGCTTTGCATTTTTAAGCTCTCGCTTAAATGTCACCACTAACATTGTGTCTTGCCCTCTCCTGCAAAAATGTCTGCGGACGTCCATGTGCAAATTTGAATCAAAATGAGTTAATTGCTGTTCTCTGGAGAAAATTCTACGTGTAGGCCTATAGACTACAACAGTAACTGTGACCCGCCTTAACGAATTCTTGTTCTTTGAAAATCACCCTATAGCATTCACGTGGCAAACTGACTGCAAGCATAGACCTAGTTGCTATGTGACGTAACCATTGTCAATCTCGACAAAGAAAAAATTATAGACAGCAGCGCTGGGCCCTAGAAGCGCGGGGCCCAAGGCGGCTGCCTCGCTCGCCTTGCCATAAGGCCGGGCCTGCTGCAAAGACCCTATGACGGAAGAGATGAGTTGTTCGAAAGATTTGATTCAAAGGATGTTCAAGTTCGACTCGGAAAAAGTCGGAATAGTAGCTTTTAAAGTTGTTGGATGGTCAAGAGTTTTTTGGTGATACAATGGAAACCTTAAGGCATTACAAAGAATACTGCAGATGACCAATCGTCTCTCCTCTTGATTTTTAATTGGGTATCTAATAAGAGAGGCAATGAACGGATTAATCGTGTTATTCTTCCGGTAATATTATGCATCAGTGAAGACAATAAATCCATGTATTTTACATTAATTTTGGTCTATTCTTATAGGCCTAATTCCGAACTTAGTCTGTGTCGGGTTCATTTGTCCTTCGAACCAAAAGTGCGTCGTGAATCCAGCAACTAAACGCCCCGAATGCGAATGCCTAGAGGTCTGTCTTCTACCGTCTAATCCGGTTTGTGGCAGCGACGGAATAACTTACGACAACGGCTGTCTGCTTGACGTGCAGGCATGCAAGACCAACACAGTTATCTCGACTCTGCACGAAGGAAGTTGCAAGGCCGGTAAGTTACCAGACAAATATTATGCGTTTATAAGATTAGAATATGATGTTGATAATTCTATTATACTAGATGAAGTACCCGGCTTCGCCCGGAAAATTTTGATTTTTCGTCCACTCCCCGATCACGCCTCCTCCCCTCCCACTCCGCCATTCTCACCCGCCCTCTTCCATCGAAACCCCACCCCACTCCTATACCTTCCACCCCCACCACACAGCCCATACCCTATATCATCGTGCGAGCATCATTCTAACTCGATAAATACGGTTAATATTATTATTGTGAATCCGCTGTGGTTTCTGCACTGAATAGTTAACATTGCAAGAGGCGCTTAATAAACGTTTAAATACGATAAGATATTAGTTATTATTGCTGTCATTATTTTATCTTTGTGATCATCCGCTCGTAATATGATTGAGTGAATCCGCTGAGGAGCGCGTTTACGTGTTTCCGACATTCAGCCAGATGTAACGTGAAGAAATGAATTCGAAGAAACGCAATTGACAATGGCGTTAAATATTTTATTGAACAACGACGGAATGACAGTGGACGGCGAAATGGTCGTGTTTCCTTATCGACCAGCATGGGGAGGGCGTAACATTGTGGGATCGCGCATCCCTTCATTTATTGTCAGCTGCGAAGAATTGTTAGAGCAGTGGTTCCCAACCTTTTCGGACTTTAGGGCCACTTTTCTAAGTTGGAGGACACGAGGGCCACTTTTTGTTAGTTGAAGGACATTACGGGGCCAGCCCACAAGGCTAAGATTTAATTAACTAAAAGCATATAAGATTGTTATAATTGATTAAAAATAGAATGTTGATGCTATTTATAAACGTCAAAATAAAACAATTTGTAAAAGAAAATAACTATGTGTTCTATCCTGTCGAAACTGTCAATTTTTTCATATATTTTTGAGATGAGGGCCATTTTTGGAGGCCTGGCTTGCCACTTTTGACCCGCGGGCCACGGGTTGGGAACCGCTGTGTTAGATGAATCTTTATGAAGCAATGGGTCGAGTCGATCAAAAGTGTCTGGAACATAGATAGCAACATGCCTTTCTTCTTCATCTTCGTCATCTTCTCTCCCCTCTGTCTCCTCCTATCTCTCTGCTTCTTTCTCTCTCTCCGCCCTCTCTCACTCTCAATCTCCTCTCTCTCTCGCTCTCTCTGTCTCTCTGTCTGTCTGTTTCTCTCTCAATATCTATATAAATACACACAACAAAGAGTTTGGAACCAGTCTGAGCGGGGTGGGTGGGGGTGGAGGGATCGTGGGGAGTGGTGGGTGGGTGGGGAGTTGGGGTGAGTGTGGGTTGGGGTTGGGGAGATGTTGGGCAGGGGTGTGGGGTATGGGGGTTTGGGGTGGGGGGAATTTTTTCCAAAACCCAAATTTCACGGGTGACGTACCGGTGGAGGTCGGAGTGTGGTGGGGTGTTGTGGGTGGGGGTGTGATGCGATGGAGTGTGGTGTGGTTGCGGTCGGGAGCGGGTCGTATCCTAAATTTCCCGGGCAACGCCGAGTACCCCAGCTAGTTACATAATATATATATATAAAAAATTATATTATACTCTGAAATGAAATTAAACACTAATAACGTTTAAAACTTTTGTTTAGTGACTACACCGAATGAACAGGATCCTAATACTGGGCCTATCGCGACTGAAGAAGCAACGACTGCAGGCCCCGGAGGTATGATATTTACTTCAACGTTTTTATCAAACCGAGTGTAGTTACCAAATGTAATTTTGTTTAGCATTTAGATGTTTTTAGCAATAAAATTGTGTTTCGCAATTGGCGCTCAATTTAATTTCTTTCCTCTTAATAACTGTAACACGCCCTTATTATTGGTGGCTGGTAGCGCTTTGGGTAACTAATTGGCATTGAGAGCGAGAGGTGCCGAGATCGGGCCACGTACAGCGGACGTGTTTTGTGGGCTGCTATTAGCGTCGTGTATTGCAGTCTGTCAGTTTTGTTAGTGGCTAAGAGCTCAGTCGTCAGTCATTTGCTCTCTTGTGAACTGTTTAAAAAATATATAGAATAGATATATGAAGCGATCTGGCAAAACCATGTATATGTAATAAAAATCGAAAATTTTTATACCGCGATAAACAGCAGAAATTTCTCTTTAAAACAAGCCCTATTCTGATCAAATATCTTGATATTCGAGAGGTTGACATGTTATTAGTGTCCGAAACTGCGGTATTGAACTTTTCGTGACATGCCAGGTTAAGTTGATCACCCTAGTTTCGTTTGTGTAATAAGGCTGTCTCTATATTCTTCTTATCATGGCATGAAGATAATGAGCATAATTTATATGACTGCCATGTGTTAGCCCACAGTGTCAGTTTTCAGAGGACACCAAGTTCAATAGGGCTGAAAGTTTATTTTGACCGACGGAAATGCTTCAAAAATGCAATGCAAAGTTTTATTCCCAATACGAAACTAACTCCAAATTCTGCAACACAGGCCGGCCCTAGGTTCTGCGGGGCCCAAGGCAAAAGCGGGTCCTCAAGCATAAATTCAGGCAGTTGATTTTCTGTCAATGCGGCACTGCATGCAGTGTAGGAGAGCCACCTAAGACGGGACACTACGCTGTTTCCCAAATTTCTTTGAGCCAAGAGCGTTATTTTAAAATAAACCACGCTGATTATAATGTAGCCTATGTACATATTTGACTTTCAAATGATGCATGTCAAAGTTTAGCAATTTTAAAAGAATGCGATATTATTGCGATTAAAAAATAATTACTAATATGTCCCAACTTAAGCAACTATATCCATAGGATCGGGCAACAATTTCCATAATGTCAGATTGTGAAAATTTAATAATGTGAAATGACATTGGCGAACATGAAAATTTTCTATTATCGAAAAATCAAGACAGCAGCACCGGAAGCATAAAAAATAGTTGCTCGGTAGAATCTGAAACACGTGATACGTTTCTCGCAACTCTAGACAGCGGCTTTCTCTGTCGTATAGCAGTAACAAAAGGGATGTCCCATTTTATGAGTAGTCCCATCTTAGGTGGCTTTCCCCTGCTACATTGTGTGGACCTATTTGAGTAGTGCAAAATCATGGGCCCCCGTACTTAGGGGAAACAGGGGCTCTTACCCCGCCCGGAAAATTGAGGCTGTTTTAAACAAATAACGCTTACGTTTTGGTTTTTGACAAATTTCTTTGCGGCAAAGCACAACTGATGCTAATTATTCACAAAGTGAAACGGAGAATTTAGACACCTCTGAAAATATCCATGTTCTAAATTTCTTGCTTTGCATTTTTAAGCTCTCGCTTAAATGTCACCACTAACATTGTGTCTTGCCCTCTCCTGCAAAAATGTCTGCGGACGTCCATGTGCAAATTTGAATCAAAATGAGTTAATTGCTGTTCTCTGGAGAAAATTCTACGTGTAGGCCTATAGACTACAACAGTAACTGTGACCCGCCTTAACGAATTCTTGTTCTTTGAAAATCACCCTATAGCATTCACGTGGCAAACTGACTGCAAGCATAGACCTAGTTGCTATGTGACGTAACCATTGTCAATCTCGACAAAGAAAAAATTATAGACAGCAGCGCTGGGCCCTAGAAGCGCGGGGCCCAAGGCGGCTGCCTCGCTCGCCTTGCCATAAGGCCGGGCCTGCTGCAAAGACCCTATGACGGAAGAGATGAGTTGTTCGAAAGATTTGATTCAAAGGATGTTCAAGTTCGACTCGGAAAAAGTCGGAATAGTAGCTTTTAAAGTTGTTGGATGGTCAAGAGTTTTTTGGTGATACAATGGAAACCTTAAGGCATTACAAAGAATACTGCAGATGACCAATCGTCTCTCCTCTTGATTTTTAATTGGGTATCTAATAAGAGAGGCAATGAACGGATTAATCGTGTTATTCTTCCGGTAATATTATGCATCAGTGAAGACAATTATAAATCCATGTATTTTACATTAATTTTGGTCTATTCTTATAGGCCTAATTCCGAACTTAGTCTGTGTCGGGTTCATTTGTCCTTCGAACCAAAAGTGCGTCGTGAATCCAGCAACTAAACGCCCCGAATGCGAATGCCTAGAGGTCTGTCTTCTACCGTCTAATCCGGTTTGTGGCAGCGACGGAATAACTTACGACAACGGCTGTCTGCTTGACGTGCAGGCATGCAAGACCAACACAGTTATCTCGACTCTGCACGAAGGAAGTTGCAAGGCCGGTAAGTTACCAGACAAATATTATGCGTTTATAAGAATTTGAAATAATGTTGATGGTTGTATTATATTCTCAAATGCAATTCTACAATAATCGCTTTTGAAACTTTTGTTTAGCGACGACACCGGTCGGTCAGGGTACTAGTACTGGGCCTATCGTGACTAAGGAAACAACGACTGCTGGCCCCGAAGGTATGATATTTACTTCAACGTTTTTACCTAACTGAATGTAGTTGCTAAATGTAATTTTTCAGCAGTATATGCTTGTAGCCATAAAATTGTGTTTGCAATATGCGCTTAAATTAATTTCTTTTCTGTTTTTTGCCTCTTTCTATCGGTGGCCAGGAAGCGCATTGGAAAACAAACTGGCATTGAGAGGGAAAGGTAGGGAGATCAGGCCTTGTACGGCGGACGAGCTTTGTAGGCTGCTATTAAGGCCGTGTATTACATGCTGCCAGTTGTTAAGAGTTAAGTCGTCAGTCATTTGCATTCTTGTTAATTGCTTTGAAC
>OX457048.1:1195000-1370619 GCA_949752735.1 Lumbricus terrestris | reverse complement strand
TTATCCCGTTTGAAACTTTTGTTTAGCGACGACACCGAATGGTCAAGGTTCTAATACGGGGTCTATCGTGACCGATGGACCCGCGACTGATGGCCCCGGAGGTATGATGTTTACTTCAACGTTTTTACCAAACTGAGTGCAGTTACTAATGTGATTTTTTACAGCAGTAGGTGTTTGTAGCAATAAAATGTGTTTCACAATATGCGCTTAAATTAATTTCTTTTCTATTAATAACTGTCACACGCCTCTTTCTATTGGTGGCCTGGAAGCGCATTGGAAAAACAGATTGGCATTGAGAGGGAGAGGTACCGAGATCGGTACCGTGCGGCGGACGTGCTTTGTAGGCTGCTATTAGCCCCGTGTATATCAGGCACGCTGCGAGTTCTGTTAGTGGTTAAGAGTTCAGTCGTCAGTATCATTTGCGTTCTTGTGAATTGTTTCGAACAAGAGCATAACTGTACACTATAACAGGTTGCGGTGTGTCAAACGGATTGCTTAAATGAAGGATATTATGATTCATGGAATGCGTATCAACCACTGTCTCCAAAATCAGTGGTTTGTGCAAGTGTAGGCAATACCGAGCGAACACTGAAAAGCTTGTGAATAAACTGTAGCAGTGCATTTGTCATCTAACTATTCGTATCAAAGTATGTGTTTAGTTATATTGTCAATGCATAATAATATGCACCATGATGTTTGCATTTCCAAAATTCTATCTAGAGTCGGTATTAATAGATTCCATTACATTGTCATTCCATGTATTACTGTTATAATGTGATGATGTTTTATTTTTAATCTGGAACTCCAAATTCCGAAACAAGTCCTATGACATGTTAGATGAGTTGTCCGAAAGAGTTGATTCAAATGATGTCCGAGTTAGACTCGGAACAACAATAAGAGTTGGCAGAGTAGCAACTGAAGATATTTGATGGTTAAGAGTTTTGGGGTGATACAGTGGCGACCATGCGGCATTACAAAGAATACTATAGCGGACCAATCGTCTCAAAGTCTATTGAATTGTAATTGGGTATCTAATAAGAGGGACAATGAACGGATTCACCATGTCATTCTTTCAGTGTCGGCTTAAGTGAAAACAACAAATCCATGTATTTTACATTTGGTCAATTCTTTTAGCCCCAGATCCGAACTTAGTCTGTGTCGAGTTCATTTGTCCTTCGAACCAGAACTGCGTCGTGAACCGAACAACTAATCTCCCCGAATGCGCTTGCCTAGAGGTCTGTCTTCTCCCGTCTGATCCAGTTTGTGGCAGCGACGGACAAACTTACGACAACGGCTGTCTGCTTGGCGCGCAGGCATGTAGGACCAACGCAGATATCTCGATTCTACACCAAGGGAGTTGCAAGGCCGGTAAGGCACTAGACAAATAGTAGGCCTATGCGTTTATAAGCTTAGAAAATGATGTTGATAATTCTATTATACTAGATGAAGTAACCGTCTTCGCCCGGGAAATTTTTGCTTTTTGCCCCCTTATCATCGGCCACGACTCACCCCTCTGACGCCGCCCTTCACACCCCGCCCTCTTCCGTCGAAGCCCTACCCACTCCTGTACCTTGCACTTCTGCATATCCTCTTTTACCCTATATCATCGTGAGAGCATCATTCTAACTCTATAATTACGGTTATTATTATTATTATTATTGCTTTATTTTTATTATTATTTATTATTATTATTTTTATTAGTATTATTCTCAGTATTATTATTATTATTATTATTATTATTATTATTATTATTATTATTATTATTATTATTATTATTATTATTATTATTATTATTGTGTGAATCCGCTGAGGTTTCTGCACTGAATAGTTCACATTGCAAGATTCTCTTTATAAACTTTCAGGTACATACAACAGTACGATATTAGTTATTATTCTTGTCATTATTTTGTCTTACTCTGCGATCATCCGCTCATAATATTATTGAGTGAATCCGGTGAAAAGCGCGTTTACGTGTTTCCGGTGACACGAAACGGAGTATCCCCCCTGAAAGCTATCCGGGGGCATGAATTAATCTATCCATCCGTATGGAAATAACCGGTCGAGACTATCCGGGGAGATGAACCAGTCTATCCTCTGTTTTGAAAAATCCGTATAATTGAAATTTTTATGCGCTAATCAAAATTTAAAGTGACTCTAGTTGTTCTAAGTGTCCTAAGCAATGTTCAGAGAAAAGGCAACTCGAATTTATTTAGTGACTCTGAGTGTTTTTAAGTGTTTTAAAAGTTTTAAGTGCTCTAAAACCAAAGCAAAATAAATTATCTAGTAGGAATAAACATATCTGTTAGTTTCATTGTTCAATACAAAGCATATGAAAATTAATTTGGTAAAAAAATACACGCGGAAATGATTTTTTCGACTTTTCTTCATTGGGGGGGGGAGAGAATTCGATTAATACGGGGTTACTCTATGTCGTGACACCGACATTCGGCCAGATGTAACGTGAAGAAATGAATTCGAAGAAATGCAATTGACAATGGCGATAAAAAAATTATTGAACAACGGGAATATGACCGTGTCTCCTTATCGACAACCATAGGGAGGGTGTAACATTTTGTGATCGCGTACCTTTGCATTTATTGTCAGCTGCGAAGAAGTGTTAGAGGAATCTTTAAAGAGCAATGGTCGAGTCACTCAAACGTTTCTGGAACATAGATAGTTACATACTTTCCTTCTTCATTTTCATCATCTTCTCTCTCTCTCCCCTCTCTCTCTCTTTTCCTCTCTCTCCTTCTCTTGCTTTCTCACTCTCTATATATATATCTCTGTATCCCTCCGTGTCTCGCTCTGTCTCTCTGTCCGTATGTCTGTCTCTTTCTCTACTTCTCTCTCCGCCCTTTCTCTCCCTCTCAATCTCCTCTCTCTGTCTGTCTGTTTCTCTCTCTTTTAATTATATGCACAATTATGCACATATTGCGCTCTCAAATGAAATTCCACAATAATCCCGTTTGAAACTTTTGTTTAGCGACGACACCGAATGGTCAGGGTTCTAATACGGGGCCTATCGTGACCGATGGACCCGCGACTGATGGCCCCGGAGGTATGATGTTTACTTCAACGTTTTTACCAAACTGAGTGCAGTTACTAGATGTGCTTTTTCAGCAGTAGATGTTTGTAGCAATAAAATTGTGTTCCCAATGTGCGTTTAAATTAATTTCTTTTCTTTTTTCGCCTCTTATTATTGGTGGCCTGGAAGAGCATTGGAAAGCAAACTGGCATTCTGAGGGAGAGGTACCGAGATCGGGCCTTGTACGTCGGACGCGCTTTGTTGGCCGCTATTAGAGCCGTGTATTGCATGTTGCTAGTTCTGTTAGTGGTTAAGGGTTAAGTCGTCAGTCAGTTGCGTTCCTGTGAATTGTTTCGAACAAGACATAGCTGTACACTATAACAGGTTGCGGTGTGTCAAACGGATTGTTTAAATGAAGGATATTATGATTCATGGAATGCGTATCAACCACTGTCTCCAAAATCAGTGGTTTGTGCAAGTGTAGGCAATACCGAGCGAACACTGAAAAGCTTGTGAATAAACTGTAGCAGTGCATTTGTTCACTGAAAGCCATCTTACTATTCGCATGAAACTATATTTTTAGTATAATTATTGTCAATTCCTAGAGTTATATGCACCATGGTGTTTTCATTTCTAAAATTCTATCTAAAGTCGCAATTGCTAGAAAAGTTGATTTTAACTACCATGTCATGTATTCCTTTTATAATGTGACGATGTTTTATTCAAAATCTGAAACTCCAAATTCCTGCAACGAGCCCTATGACATGTGAGGTGGGCTGTCAGAAAGATTTGATTCAAAGTATGTTCGAGTTCGACTGGGAAAAAGTCACAGTCGGCAGAGTAGCTACTAAAGTTGTTAGATCGTTAATCGTTTTTTGGTGATACAATGGCAGCCTTACAGTTTTGCACAGAATAATATAGACGTCCTATTGATTTTCACTCCTATTGAATTTTAATTGGGCATCCAATGAGAGAGGCTACGAACGGATTCATCATGTCATTCATCCGGTATTGGCATCAGTAAAAACAACGAATCCATGTGTTTTACGTTGGGTCTATTTTTTGTAGATCCGAATTTACTCTGTGTCGAGTTCATTTGTCCTTCGAACCAAAACTGCGTCGTGAATCCAACAACTAAACTCGCCGAATGCGCTTGCCTAGAGGTCTGTCTTCTCCCGTCTGATCCAGTTTGTGGCAGCGACGGACAAACTTACGACAACGGCTGTCTGCTTGACGTGCAGGCATGTAGGACCAACGCAGATATCTCGATTCTACACCAAGGGAGTTGCAAGACCGGTAAGACACCAGACAAATAGTATGCGTTTATAAGATTATGAAATGATGTTGATAGTTATATTATTTTCTCAAGTGCAATTCTACAATAACCCCGTTTTGAAACTTTTGTTTAGCGACGACACCGAATGATAGTACTGGGCCTAAAGAAACAACGACTGCTGACCCCGGAGGTATGATACTACTTCAACGTTTTTGCCAAACTTAGTGTAGTTACTAAATGTAATTTTTCCAGCAGTATATGTTTGTAACAATAAAATTGTGTCTCGCAATATGCGCTTAAATTAATTTCTTTTCCGTTTTCCGCCTCTTTCTAATGGTGACCTGGAAGCGGAGTGGAAAATAAACTGGCATTGAGAGGGAGAGGCGCCGAGATCGGTCCTTGTAGGGCGGGCCTGCTTTTAGCGCCGTGTATTGCAGGCTGTTAGTGGTTAGGAGTTATGTCGTCAGTCATTTGCGTTCTTGTTAATTGTTTTGAACAATCGCATAACTGTACATTGTAACCGGTTTCGGTGTGTCAACCGGATTGTTGCAATAAGGAATATTATTTTTACATACTGTATATACACCAGGGTGTTTTCATATCTAAAATTCTATCTGAAGTCGATATTGTTACATACACTAATTGTAACTATTTGTATTCCTGTGACGATGTTTTATTCAAAATCTGAAACTCCAAATTCCTGCAACGAGCCCTATGACATGTGAGGTGGGCTGTCCGAAAGATTTGATTCAAAGTATGTTCGAGTTCGACTGGGAAAAAGTCACAGTCGGCAGAGTAGCTACTAAAGTTGTTAGATCGTTAATCGTTTTTTGGTGATACAATGGCAGCCTTACAGTTTTGCACAGAATAATATAGACGTCCTATTGATTTTCACTCCTATTGAATTTTAATTGGGCATCCAATGAGAGAGGCTACGATCGGATTCATCATGTCATTCATCCGGTATTGGCATCAGTAAAAACAACGAATCCATGTGTTTTACGTTGGGTCTATTTTTTGTAGATCCGAATTTACTCTGTGTCGAGTTCATTTGTCCTTCGAACCAAAACTGCGTCGTGAATCCAACAACTAATCTCCCCGAATGCGCTTGCCTAGAGGTCTGTCTTCTCCCGTCTGATCCAGTTTGTGGCAGCGACGGACAAACTTACGACAACGGCTGTCTGCTTGACGTGCAGGCATGTAGGACCAACGCAGATATCTCGATTCTACACCAAGGGAGTTGCAAGACCGGTAAGACACCAGACAAAATAATAGTATGCGTTTATAAGATTATGAAATGATGTTGATAGTTATATTATTTTCTCAAGTGCAATTCTACAATAACCCCGTTTTGAAACTTTTGTTTAGCGACGACACCGATTGGTATTACTGGGCCTAAAGAAACAACGACTGCTGACCCCGGAGGTATGATACTACTTCAACGTTTTTGCCAAACTGAGTGTAGTTACTAAATGTGATTTTTCCAGCAGTAGGCCTATATGTTTGTAACAGTAAAATTGTGTCTCGCAATATGCGCTTAAATTAATTTCTTTTCCGTTTTCCGCCTCTTTCTAATGGTGACCTGGAAGCGGAGTGGAAAACAAACTGGCATTGAGAGGGAGAGGCGCCGAGATTGGTTCTTGTAGGGCGGGCTGCTTTTAGCACCGTGTATTGCAGGCTGTTAGTGGTTAGGAGTTAAGTCGTCAGTCATTTGCATTCTTGTTAATTGTTTTGAACAATCGCATAACTGTACATTGTAACCGGTTTCGGTGTGTCAACCGGATTGTTGCAATAAGGAATATTATTTTTACAAAATGCATGTCAACCTCCGTCTTCAAAATCAGTGGTTTATGCAAGTGTAAGCAATGTTGAGCGAACACTGAGAAGCTTGTGAATAAACTGTAGCAGTGCATTTGTTCACTGAAAGCCATCTAACTATTCGCATGAAACTATATTTTTTAGTATAATTATTGTCAATTCATAGAGTTATATGCACCATGGTGTTTTCATTTGTAAAATTCTATCTAAAGTCGCTTCTGCTAGATAAATTGATTTTAACTACCATGTCATGTATTCCTTTTATAATGTGACGATGTTTTATTCAAAATCTGAAACTCCAAATTCCTGCAACGAGCCCTATGACATGTGAGGTGGGCTGTCAGAAAGATTTGATTCAAAGTATGTTCGAGTTCGACTGGGAAAAAGTCACAGTCGGCAGAGTAGCTACTAAAGTTGTTAGATCGTTAATCGTTTTTTGGTGATACAATGGCAGCCTTACAGTTTTGCACAGAATAATATAGACGTCCTATTGATTTTCACTCCTATTGAATTTTAATTGGGCATCCAATGAGAGAGGCTACGAACGGATTCATCATGTCATTCATCCGGTATTGGCATCAGTAAAAACAACGAATCCATGTGTTTTACGTTGGGTCTATTTTTTGTAGATCCGAATTTACTCTGTGTCGAGTTCATTTGTCCTTCGAACCAAAACTGCGTCGTGAATCCAACAACTAAACTCGCCGAATGCGCTTGCCTAGAGGTCTGTCTTCTCCCGTCTGATCCAGTTTGTGGCAGCGACGGACAAACTTACGACAACGGCTGTCTGCTTGACGTGCAGGCATGTAGGACCAACGCAGATATCTCGATTCTACACCAAGGGAGTTGCAAGACCGGTAAGACACCAGACAAATAGTATGCGTTTATAAGATTATGAAATGAAGTTGATAGTTATGTTATATTCTCAAATGCAATTCTACAATAACCCCGTTTTGAAACTTTTGTTTAGCGACGACACCGAATGATAGTACTGGGCCTAAAGAAACAACGACTGCTGACCCCGGAGGTATGATACTACTTCAACGTTTTTGCCAAACTTAGTGTAGTTACTAAATGTAATTTTTCCAGCAGTATATGTTTGTAACAATAAAATTGTGTCTCGCAATATGCGCTTAAATTAATTTCTTTTCCGTTTTCCGCCTCTTTCTAATGGTGACCTGGAAGCGGAGTGGAAAATAAACTGGCATTGAGAGGGAGAGGCGCCGAGATCGGTCCTTGTAGGGCGGGCCTGCTTTTAGCACCGTGTATTGCAGGCTGTTAGTGGTTAGGAGTTATGTCGTCAGTCATTTGCATTCTTGTTAATTGTTTTGAACAATCGCATAACTGTACATTGTAACCGGTTTCGGTGTGTCAACCGGATTGTTGCAATAAGGAATATTATTTTTACATACTGTATATACACCAGGGTGTTTTCATATCTAAAATTCTATCTGAAGTCGATATTGTTACATACACTAATTGTAACTATTTGTATTCCTGTGACGATGTTTTATTCAAAATCTGAAACTCCAAATTCCTGCAACGAGCCCTATGACATGTGAGGTGGGCTGTCCGAAAGATTTGATTCAAAGTATGTTCGAGTTCGACTGGGAAAAAGTCACAGTCGGCAGAGTAGCTACTAAAGTTGTTAGATCGTTAATCGTTTTTTGGTGATACAATGGCAGCCTTACAGTTTTGCACAGAATAATATAGACGTCCTATTGATTTTCACTCCTATTGAATTTTAATTGGGCATCCAATGAGAGAGGCTACGATCGGATTCATCATGTCATTCATCCGGTATTGGCATCAGTAAAAACAACGAATCCATGTGTTTTACGTTGGGTCTATTTTTTGTAGATCCGAATTTACTCTGTGTCGAGTTCATTTGTCCTTCGAACCAAAACTGCGTCGTGAATCCAACAACTAATCTCCCCGAATGCGCTTGCCTAGAGGTCTGTCTTCTCCCGTCTGATCCAGTTTGTGGCAGCGACGGACAAACTTACGACAACGGCTGTCTGCTTGACGTGCAGGCATGTAGGACCAACGCAGATATCTCGATTCTACACCAAGGGAGTTGCAAGACCGGTAAGACACCAGACAAATAGTATGCGTTTATAAGATTATGAAATGAAGTTGATAGTTATGTTATATTCTCAAATGCAATTCTACAATAACCCCGTTTTGAAACTTTTGTTTAGCGACGACACCGAATGATAGTACTGGGCCTAAAGAAACAACGACTGCTGACCCCGGAGGTATGATACTACTTCAACGTTTTTGCCAAACTTAGTGTAGTTACTAAATGTAATTTTTCCAGCAGTATATGTTTGTAACAATAAAATTGTGTCTCGCAATATGCGCTTAAATTAATTTCTTTTCCGTTTTCCGCCTCTTTCTAATGGTGACCTGGAAGCGGAGTGGAAAATAAACTGGCATTGAGAGGGAGAGGCGCCGAGATCGGTCCTTGTAGGGCGGGCCTGCTTTTAGCACCGTGTATTGCAGGCTGTTAGTGGTTAGGAGTTATGTCGTCAGTCATTTGCATTCTTGTTAATTGTTTTGAACAATCGCATAACTGTACATTGTAACCGGTTTCGGTGTGTCAACCGGATTGTTGCAATAAGGAATATTATTTTTACATACTGTATATACACCAGGGTGTTTTCATATCTAAAATTCTATCTGAAGTCGATATTGTTACATACACTAATTGTAACTATTTGTATTCCTGTGACGATGTTTTATTCAAAATCTGAAACTCCAAATTCCTGCAACGAGCCCTATGACATGTGAGGTGGGCTGTCCGAAAGATTTGATTCAAAGTATGTTCGAGTTCGACTGGGAAAAAGTCACAGTCGGCAGAGTAGCTACTAAAGTTGTTAGATCGTTAATCGTTTTTTGGTGATACAATGGCAGCCTTACAGTTTTGCACAGAATAATATAGACGTCCTATTGATTTTCACTCCTATTGAATTTTAATTGGGCATCCAATGAGAGAGGCTACGATCGGATTCATCATGTCATTCATCCGGTATTGGCATCAGTAAAAACAACGAATCCATGTGTTTTACGTTGGGTCTATTTTTTGTAGATCCGAATTTACTCTGTGTCGAGTTCATTTGTCCTTCGAACCAAAACTGCGTCGTGAATCCAACAACTAATCTCCCCGAATGCGCTTGCCTAGAGGTCTGTCTTCTCCCGTCTGATCCAGTTTGTGGCAGCGACGGACAAACTTACGACAACGGCTGTCTGCTTGACGTGCAGGCATGTAGGACCAACGCAGATATCTCGATTCTACACCAAGGGAGTTGCAAGACCGGTAAGACACCAGACAAATAGTATGCGTTTATAAGATTATGAAATGAAGTTGATAGTTATGTTATATTCTCAAATGCAATTCTACAATAACCCCGTTTTGAAACTTTTGTTTAGCGACGACACCGAATGATAGTACTGGGCCTAAAGAAACAACGACTGCTGACCCCGGAGGTATGATACTACTTCAACGTTTTTGCCAAACTTAGTGTAGTTACTAAATGTAATTTTTCCAGCAGTATATGTTTGTAACAATAAAATTGTGTCTCGCAATATGCGCTTAAATTAATTTCTTTTCCGTTTTCCGCCTCTTTCTAATGGTGACCTGGAAACGGAGTGGAAAATAAACTGGCATTGAGAGGGAGAGGCGCCGAGATCGGTCCTTGTAGGGCGGGCCTGCTTTTAGCACCGTGTATTGCAGGCTGTTAGTGGTTAGGAGTTATGTCGTCAGTCATTTGCATTCTTGTTAATTGTTTTGAACAATCGCATAACTGTACATTGTAACCGGTTTCGGTGTGTCAACCGGATTGTTGCAATAAGGAATATTATTTTTACAAAATGCATGTCAACCTCCGTCTTCAAAATCAGTGGTTTATGCAAGTGTAAGCAATGTTGAGCGAACACTGAGAAGCTTGTGAATAAACTGTAGCAGTGCATTTGTTCACTGAAAGCCATCTAACTATTCGCATGAAACTATATTTTTTAGTATAATTATTGTCAATTCATAGAGTTATATGCACCATGGTGTTTTCATTTGTAAAATTCTATCTAAAGTCGCTTCTGCTAGATAAATTGATTTTAACTACCATGTCATGTATTCCTTTTATAATGTGACGATGTTTTATTCAAAATCTGAAACTCCAAATTCCTGCAACGAGCCCTATGACATGTGAGGTGGGCTGTCAGAAAGATTTGATTCAAAGTATGTTCGAGTTCGACTGGGAAAAAGTCACAGTCGGCAGAGTAGCTACTAAAGTTGTTAGATCGTTAATCGTTTTTTGGTGATACAATGGCAGCCTTACAGTTTTGCACAGAATAATATAGACGTCCTATTGATTTTCACTCCTATTGAATTTTAATTGGGCATCCAATGAGAGAGGCTACGAACGGATTCATCATGTCATTCATCCGGTATTGGCATCAGTAAAAACAACGAATCCATGTGTTTTACGTTGGGTCTATTTTTTGTAGATCCGAATTTACTCTGTGTCGAGTTCATTTGTCCTTCGAACCAAAACTGCGTCGTGAATCCAACAACTAAACTCGCCGAATGCGCTTGCCTAGAGGTCTGTCTTCTCCCGTCTGATCCAGTTTGTGGCAGCGACGGACAAACTTACGACAACGGCTGTCTGCTTGACGTGCAGGCATGTAGGACCAACGCAGATATCTCGATTCTACACCAAGGGAGTTGCAAGACCGGTAAGACACCAGACAAATAGTATGCGTTTATAAGATTATGAAATGAAGTTGATAGTTATGTTATATTCTCAAATGCAATTCTACAATAACCCCGTTTTGAAACTTTTGTTTAGCGACGACACCGAATGATAGTACTGGGCCTAAAGAAACAACGACTGCTGACCCCGGAGGTATGATACTACTTCAACGTTTTTGCCAAACTTAGTGTAGTTACTAAATGTAATTTTTCCAGCAGTATATGTTTGTAACAATAAAATTGTGTCTCGCAATATGCGCTTAAATTAATTTCTTTTCCGTTTTCCGCCTCTTTCTAATGGTGACCTGGAAACGGAGTGGAAAATAAACTGGCATTGAGAGGGAGAGGCGCCGAGATCGGTCCTTGTAGGGCGGGCCTGCTTTTAGCACCGTGTATTGCAGGCTGTTAGTGGTTAGGAGTTATGTCGTCAGTCATTTGCATTCTTGTTAATTGTTTTGAACAATCGCATAACTGTACATTGTAACCGGTTTCGGTGTGTCAACCGGATTGTTGCAATAAGGAATATTATTTTTACATACTGTATATACACCAGGGTGTTTTCATATCTAAAATTCTATCTGAAGTCGATATTGTTACATACACTAATTGTAACTATTTGTATTCCTGTGACGATGTTTTATTCAAAATCTGAAACTCCAAATTCCTGCAACGAGCCCTATGACATGTGAGGTGGGCTGTCCGAAAGATTTGATTCAAAGTATGTTCGAGTTCGACTGGGAAAAAGTCACAGTCGGCAGAGTAGCTACTAAAGTTGTTAGATCGTTAATCGTTTTTTGGTGATACAATGGCAGCCTTACAGTTTTGCACAGAATAATATAGACGTCCTATTGATTTTCACTCCTATTGAATTTTAATTGGGCATCCAATGAGAGAGGCTACGATCGGATTCATCATGTCATTCATCCGGTATTGGCATCAGTAAAAACAACGAATCCATGTGTTTTACGTTGGGTCTATTTTTTGTAGATCCGAATTTACTCTGTGTCGAGTTCATTTGTCCTTCGAACCAAAACTGCGTCGTGAATCCAACAACTAATCTCCCCGAATGCGCTTGCCTAGAGGTCTGTCTTCTCCCGTCTGATCCAGTTTGTGGCAGCGACGGACAAACTTACGACAACGGCTGTCTGCTTGACGTGCAGGCATGTAGGACCAACGCAGATATCTCGATTCTACACCAAGGGAGTTGCAAGACCGGTAAGACACCAGACAAAATAATAGTATGCGTTTATAAGATTATGAAATGATGTTGATAGTTATATTATTTTCTCAAGTGCAATTCTACAATAACCCCGTTTTGAAACTTTTGTTTAGCGACGACACCGATTGGTATTACTGGGCCTAAAGAAACAACGACTGCTGACCCCGGAGGTATGATACTACTTCAACGTTTTTGCCAAACTGAGTGTAGTTACTAAATGTGATTTTTCCAGCAGTAGGCCTATATGTTTGTAACAGTAAAATTGTGTCTCGCAATATGCGCTTAAATTAATTTCTTTTCCGTTTTCCGCCTCTTTCTAATGGTGACCTGGAAGCGGAGTGGAAAACAAACTGGCATTGAGAGGGAGAGGCGCCGAGATTGGTTCTTGTAGGGCGGGCTGCTTTTAGCACCGTGTATTGCAGGCTGTTAGTGGTTAGGAGTTATGTCGTCAGTCATTTGCATTCTTGTTAATTGTTTTGAACAATCGCATAACTGTACATTGTAACCGGTTTCGGTGTGTCAACCGGATTGTTGCAATAAGGAATATTATTTTTACAAAATGCATGTCAACCTCCGTCTTCAAAATCAGTGGTTTATGCAAGTGTAAGCAATGTTGAGCGAACACTGAGAAGCTTGTGAATAAACTGTAGCAGTGCATTTGTTCACTGAAAGCCATCTAACTATTCGCATGAAACTATATTTTTTAGTATAATTATTGTCAATTCATAGAGTTATATGCACCATGGTGTTTTCATTTGTAAAATTCTATCTAAAGTCGCTTCTGCTAGATAAATTGATTTTAACTACCATGTCATGTATTCCTTTTATAATGTGACGATGTTTTATTCAAAATCTGAAACTCCAAATTCCTGCAACGAGCCCTATGACATGTGAGGTGGGCTGTCAGAAAGATTTGATTCAAAGTATGTTCGAGTTCGACTGGGAAAAAGTCACAGTCGGCAGAGTAGCTACTAAAGTTGTTAGATCGTTAATCGTTTTTTGGTGATACAATGGCAGCCTTACAGTTTTGCACAGAATAATATAGACGTCCTATTGATTTTCACTCCTATTGAATTTTAATTGGGCATCCAATGAGAGAGGCTACGAACGGATTCATCATGTCATTCATCCGGTATTGGCATCAGTAAAAACAACGAATCCATGTGTTTTACGTTGGGTCTATTTTTTGTAGATCCGAATTTACTCTGTGTCGAGTTCATTTGTCCTTCGAACCAAAACTGCGTCGTGAATCCAACAACTAAACTCGCCGAATGCGCTTGCCTAGAGGTCTGTCTTCTCCCGTCTGATCCAGTTTGTGGCAGCGACGGACAAACTTACGACAACGGCTGTCTGCTTGACGTGCAGGCATGTAGGACCAACGCAGATATCTCGATTCTACACCAAGGGAGTTGCAAGACCGGTAAGACACCAGACAAATAGTATGCGTTTATAAGATTATGAAATGAAGTTGATAGTTATGTTATATTCTCAAATGCAATTCTACAATAACCCCGTTTTGAAACTTTTGTTTAGCGACGACACCGAATGATAGTACTGGGCCTAAAGAAACAACGACTGCTGACCCCGGAGGTATGATACTACTTCAACGTTTTTGCCAAACTTAGTGTAGTTACTAAATGTAATTTTTCCAGCAGTATATGTTTGTAACAATAAAATTGTGTCTCGCAATATGCGCTTAAATTAATTTCTTTTCCGTTTTCCGCCTCTTTCTAATGGTGACCTGGAAGCGGAGTGGAAAATAAACTGGCATTGAGAGGGAGAGGCGCCGAGATCGGTCCTTGTAGGGCGGGCCTGCTTTTAGCACCGTGTATTGCAGGCTGTTAGTGGTTAGGAGTTATGTCGTCAGTCATTTGCATTCTTGTTAATTGTTTTGAACAATCGCATAACTGTACATTGTAACCGGTTTCGGTGTGTCAACCGGATTGTTGCAATAAGGAATATTATTTTTACATACTGTATATACACCAGGGTGTTTTCATATCTAAAATTCTATCTGAAGTCGATATTGTTACATACACTAATTGTAACTATTTGTATTCCTGTGACGATGTTTTATTCAAAATCTGAAACTCCAAATTCCTGCAACGAGCCCTATGACATGTGAGGTGGGCTGTCAGAAAGATTTGATTCAAAGTATGTTCGAGTTCGACTGGGAAAAAGTCACAGTCGGCAGAGTAGCTACTAAAGTTGTTAGATCGTTAATCGTTTTTTGGTGATACAATGGCAGCCTTACAGTTTTGCACAGAATAATATAGACGTCCTATTGATTTTCACTCCTATTGAATTTTAATTGGGCATCCAATGAGAGAGGCTACGAACGGATTCATCATGTCATTCATCCGGTATTGGCATCAGTAAAAACAACGAATCCATGTGTTTTACGTTGGGTCTATTTTTTGTAGATCCGAATTTACTCTGTGTCGAGTTCATTTGTCCTTCGAACCAAAACTGCGTCGTGAATCCAACAACTAAACTCGCCGAATGCGCTTGCCTAGAGGTCTGTCTTCTCCCGTCTGATCCAGTTTGTGGCAGCGACGGACAAACTTACGACAACGGCTGTCTGCTTGACGTGCAGGCATGTAGGACCAACGCAGATATCTCGATTCTACACCAAGGGAGTTGCAAGACCGGTAAGACACCAGACAAATAGTATGCGTTTATAAGATTATGAAATGATTTTGATAGTTATATTATATTCACAAATGCAATTCTACAATAATCATGTTTGAAATGTTTTTAGCGACAACACCGAATCTTAGTACGGGGCCTATCGTGACTGAAGAAATAACGACTGCTGGATCTGGAGGTATGATGTTTACTTCAACGTTTTTACCAATCTTTTGTGTAGTTTCTAAAATGCGATATTGGGGTTTGTAAAAATCGCAGTGCATTTTTGCATTGCCCGCTTAAATTAAATTTCTTTCCACTCGTTATCTGCTCCTAACCTCTGATCGACAACCGTCCTCAATACTAACGATTTATGCAAGGGAAGTCAATAAATAAGCATTCTTGAATTCCTCTGAACAAGCAGGTGCCATGTGCTTGGCCGTGGATTGTGGAATATCGTGATTTTAGTTTTACGACTGTTCAGTTTTGATGTTGCCGATTTCAATTGAAGATGCTTGTCGCGCTCTGTGGGTCCTTGCGAGAGATTTGATAATGTTTTAGCATAAAATATGTTGAGGGTGGAGATTGAAAGACAGTTAAGTGGAAGAGGTTACAGATTCTAAATTTGTGCAGGTTCTGAACGTATCTGCTACACCAACGTTCTTACGGTTAGTCTATGTATGGAAAGAATGGCGCTTAAATGCCGGGAAGCGGATAGCATTGTTGAAAAATAGCGTCATGTTTTTTGGCCATTCATCCTACCCCGAAACAAATTGGTCGAATTGGCATCTTCTCCTGGAGAGGTTGAATCATGTATGATATCGAGATTGTCCATCTTTTTTGGGTCTCCTACTTGAGATACACAAATAATGTTAATCATTGCTCAATAATTTACGGCCATAGTTGTTTCAAATTGGTTCAGGAAATAAATTTTAAAAATTCGATTGAATTGAATTGTCAAACGCTGGAGCCAATGTACTGATGCACCATGCAACTCTTCCGGAAGCGACGTTTTACGGACGTCGCCAATCAGTAAAAATTTCGAATTTCGGAATTGAACAATTCTGGTAAATTTTCGTAGGTCCGGATGTCTGTGACGGATACTCATGTCCTGCGAACAAACACTGTGTCGTGAATGAACAAACCAAGCGTCCCGAATGCGTCTGCAACGAATTCTGCAATGAGCTGTATGCTCCAGTGTGTGGCAGCGATGGCAGAAATTACAGCAACGTCTGTTTCCTTGATGTGGAGGCATGTAGGACCAGCACAGTAATCACAGTCCAACACGAGGGAAACTGCGGCGAAGGTAAGTTGGCCAACAAAATAATGATCTTTCTATGGTGTCAGAAAATGTTGTTTATTTACATGTAGGATATCGAAAATAAAAGTTTGCGGTTAGTGGGCCGAAACCAGTGTGAAAAATCTATTTTACCGTCACTTAAGAAACAGGAAAAAAGCGGAATATCGGTTTCTAACCTGCACAAATGCTTCAGAGACATTTTCTCTCATTACTTGACCTTAAAATATACCAGTAGGCCTATTGCTGCCAACGAATCATTTTATCTAATAAAAAGGCTGCTTTAACCCTCGGGCTGCCAATGGGTGGTATCCACCCTCTAGGTTTTCTCAAACCAAACTTTATTTCCTATGGAATAAAATTGTGAAATTTTAGGTAGCTGTAGAGGGTTTTTTGGCACACATTCTGAAGTCAATTTTTTGATATTTGTGATGACTCCATATACCGTTCAAAAGTTATACCCGATATACCAGGTGGTAGATATCACCCTCTTTAGATTATCTACTATGATTTTATCTTGTCCGTCATTTATTACGAAGAGAAACAAATTATACCGTTCTGTAGAGGTAATGTGGGGCTACATTTTCCTGCTAAACAATTTGTTGGTTGATAACCCGAAGTGCTAAAGAAATATTAAAATGGGTAAAATTTCCATGTTTTTAGACTATACCCTATCCAAAATTTATTTCTAAGAGCAATAAATTATGCCATTCTATACAGGGAGTGTAGGTCTATTTTTCCTTGCTAATTAATGTGCCTTTTGATAACTGGATGTACTAAAAAATAAGTTAAAATGTGCGAAAAATATTTTTATTACAGCGCAAATCGATATTTCTGCGCAAACTTATGTCAGCAGCTAATGAACTTATTATATCAGCTGAGACAGATAATGATGAATATATATATATATACATAAATATATGCATACATACATGCATAATTGCATGATTGCAACACATATGCAATTATACATACATTTATATAAAGATAAATGTATATACATGCCTACATACATACATACATGCATACATACATACATACATACACACATACATACATACATACATACATACATACATACATACATACATACATACATACATACATACATACATACATACATACATACATACATACAAAAGTCATACATGCATACATACCATTCTGTGCAGAAATGAATGCTCTATCCATTGTTGTATTAAAGTTATGATATCCCAAACCATACTCAAAAGAGTCAAAATCAATGAGGGCGGTAGTCCATGTCACAAAAAAGCTTGGTATCCTAAGGGTTTAATTGACGTTTACATGATTTCAGCTTTCAATGTGTCAATGTTTTACTTGAATGGTCACAAACAATTAACAAAATACTGAAATATGTCATCGTCCTCAATGCATTTATTCATTCTTTCGAGAGTTTATATAGCGCGACATTTTGAAAATATTCAGAAGCGCTCCCTACTCGAGCGTACAAAAAGCCCCAGTCTTTTATTTCTTAGTAAAGCATGTTCAATTCGATATTATGTGCTTATGTGGGCTTATTTCTTTTTGAAGATAGCGTCCAAATGCCTGAATATTTTACTTTAACTATTTTTAAAAATAAATTTTTCAGAACTGACTACTCCGGTTCCGATTCAAGAAACTACAGTGACCATAGGTAGGATGTTTAGCCTACTTGCACAGAGGGCATGTTAAAGATTTTTCTTTGGCAGGGGCGGCGCTACGCCAGGGCATGGCAAGGCTAATGTCCTGGTGAAAAGCCTTTGCCCTGGTCATTGCTCTGCCAACAGTTTTGACCTGCCTAGAATATGTTCGGGAATACTGTTTTAAATATGACGTCACTCGAGAGCTCTATCAATCCATTTTTGACGATTATATGCTCCGAAATATCTTGCTGCTGAATAACTATGGTAGTATGGTATACAATAATTTATTACCGGTACAAAGGCGATCTTCTGACGTTTCATATTATAGACCTTCTTCAGATGCACCATAATTGTATCTGGTTATATTGAATTGATAATATCTAATTCGATTGTCAATGGCGTATATGCACCTTGTACCTCTTCAATGAAAACACTGAATTTTGGCATTTTACATTTATGATCAATTCTTGCAGGTCCGGATGTCTGTGCCGGATATTATTGTCCTGCAGACAAAGAGTGCGTCGTGAATAAAGCAACCAATCGCCCGGAATGCGTCTGCAATGAGATCTGCTTCCTGCTTTTTGCTCCAGTTTGTGGCAGCGATGGTAAAGATTACAGCAACGAATGCTTCCTTAAAGTGGCGGCATGTAAAGCCAACATGGTAATCACCGTTCAACACCAAGGAAGCTGCAACGACGGTAAGTTGAAAAAATGGTTTAATTCCAAGGTACATTCATATAATTATATTATTTCAAAACCAAATACACCATTCTGTACAGAAATGAATGACATATAATATTATGATTCTGTCATAGAGTCAGAAATTGTTTGTTTGGACTGTTGCAATGAAAATTTAAATGTTTGCGTAAACCTGTTTGAACATTTTTATATGTCGCAGTTCCATCACCGACTGTTCCGATTCAAACCACCGTGACTGAGGAAACAGGAACTACAGGGAAAGGTCGGTTGCTTACCTCAACGTATGAACCAGATACTTGCTAATTAAATGGCATTTGTGTATAGAAGATAATAGCAACCATTCATGATGTTTCGAAGACGAGCAGAGCACACATCCTATGTTTATTATTATGCGATAATAATAATAATAATTATGACGCATTGCATTGTATTTTACCATCAACAAGGGACCTCTCTCAGTAAGAACCTCTGAGTGATGTATTCAAGTAAAGTGTAAAATTGTGTCAACTGAACAGAGAAGGTCAAGTTGTCTAAAGTCCCATGATTTGACCACCGGTGATCGAAAATCCAGTTTGTGGGAAACGTACAAAGTGGATGCGTGCTACTGTTTGAGGTTTGTTAGGCTAACACTAAGCTGTGGGGCGCGATGGTGTATTGGGTATGTGCTCCGAAATATCTTACTGCTGAATAACTATATAATTATTTATTACCGGTACAAAGGCGACCACTTTCGACGTTTCATATTATTATAGGCCAACTTCAGATGCACAATAATCCAGTGCTGTACTCAGAACTTTTGAGGTGAGTACACGCGGAAAAAATCAACTTCCTGGGCCAAAATTTTCTGACCTTTTTTCAGTCATCGGCCGAAATTTCATGGAAAATTTCCACATTCCATCCGCTAAAATTTCTGAAAACCTTTCGACCTTTTTGGTACTTGTCGGTTAATTCACCTGCAGAATTTTCGTCTGTGTACCTTGTCGGTTAGTTCACCTGCGGAATCTGCCGTATTTTTATTCAAGGTTTTTTCAGTGACGTAATGTAATGGCGAACGCTTGTTTATATAATTTCGGACGCCATGAACGCCATGAATTTATTAAAAAACCTTAATCCAGCTTCCATTTCTCAAGTGTTTTATCATTAATCCGGCTTCCCTTTAACATACAATAGTTGTTGGATTGATGAAAATGTCCTTGCTTAAATTGGAACTGGATTGGTGAAAGTGTCATTGCTAAAATTGGAGCTGGATTTATGAAAGTGTCATTGCTTAAATTGGAACTGGATTGGTGAAAACATTCTCGCTTAAATTGTAGCCTGGTTGATGAAAATGCTTTTGCTTATATTGGAGCTAGATTGATGAAAATATCGCTTGATAAATGGAAGCTGGATTAAGGTATTTTTACATGTTAAAAAGTAGCTGGATTAATGATAAAACGCTTGAGAAATGGAAGCTGGATTAAGATATTTTTATATGTGAAGTATACCCGCGTGCACCCTCGTTTTTTGAGGTGAGTATACGCTGGTATTTTAAACCGGAGGTGAGTATACCCCGTATACCCGCGTGTACCCTTGAGTACAGCCCTGCAATAATCGTCTCTGATGATATTGAATTGATAATATCTAATTCGATTGAAAATGGCGTATATGCACTTTGTACCTCTTCAGTAAAAACAGTGAACTTTGACATTTTACATTTATGATCAATTCTTGTAGGTCTGGATGTCTGTGCCGGATACTCATGTCCTGCAGACAAGCATTGCGTCGTGAATGAAACAACCAATCGCCCGGAATGCGTCTGCAATGAGATCTGCTTCCTGCTCTTTGCTCCAGTTTGCGGCAGCGATGGTAAAGATTACGGCAACGAATGTTTCCTTAAAGTGGCGGCATGTAAAGCCAACACGGTAATCACCGTTCAACACCAAGGAAGCTGCAACGACGGTAAGTTGAAAAAATGGCTTAATTCCAAGGTACATTCATATAAATTATTTCGAAACCAAATAC
This sequence comes from Lumbricus terrestris, assembly GCA_949752735.1. NCBI lineage: Eukaryota > Metazoa > Annelida > Clitellata > Crassiclitellata > Lumbricidae > Lumbricus > Lumbricus terrestris. The sequence goes on along the minus strand of OX457048.1, from coordinate 1,350,263 downwards.
ACCATTCTGTACAGAAATGAATGACATACAATATTATGATTCTGTCATAGTGTCAGAAATTGTTTGTTTGGACTGTTGCAATGAAAATTTAAATGTTTGCGTAAACCTGTTTGAACATCTTATGTTGCAGTTCCATCACCGACTGTTCCGATTCAAACCACCGTGACTGAGGAAACAAGAACTACAGGGAAAGGTCGGTTGCTTACCTCAACGTATGAACCAGATACTTGCTAATTTAATGACATTTATGCATAGAAGATAATAACAACCATTCATGATGTTTCGAAGACGAGCAGAGCACACATCCGCCAATAACGCTGAGATTTATTTTCCTATGTTTATTATTATGCGATAATAATAACTATGGCGCATTGCATTGTATTGCATTTCACCATCAGTAAAGGACATCTCTCAGCAAGAAACCTGTAACTGATGTATTCAAGTGAAGTGTAAAATTGTGTCAACTGAACAGAGAAGGTCAAGTTGTCTAAAGTCCCATGATTTGACCGGTGATCGAAAATCCAGTTTGTGGGAAACGTACGGAAGCGGTGTTTCTGTATGAGGATTGTCAGACTAACACTGAGATGTGGGGCGTGATGGTGTAGTGGGTATAATCCAGTGCTGTACTCAGAACTTTTGAGGTGAGTACACGCGGAAAAAATCGACTTCCTGGGCCAAAATTTTCTGACCTTTTTTCAGTCATCGGCCGAAATTTCATGGAAAATTTCCACATTCCATCCGCTAAAATTTCTGAAGACCTTTCGAACTTTTTGGTACTTGTCGGTTAATTCACCTGCAGAATTTTCGTCTGTGTACCTTGTCGGTTAGTTCACCTGCGGAATCTGCCGTATTTTTATTCAAGGTTTTTTCAGTGACGTAATGTAATGGCGAACGCTTGTTTATATAATTTTGGACGCCATGAACGCCATGAATTTATTAAAAAAACAACTTAATCCAGCTTCCATTTCTCAAGTGTTTTATCATTAATCCGGCTTCCCTTTAACATACAATAGTTGTTGGATTGATGAAAATGTCCTTGCTTAAATTGGAACTGGATTGGTGAAAGTGTCATTGCTAAAATTGGAGCTGGATTTATGAAAGTGCCATTGCTTAAATTGGAACTGGATTGGTGAAAACATTCTCGCTTAAATTGTAGCCTGGTTGATGAAAATGCTTTTGCTTATATTGGAGCTAGATTGATGAAAATATCGCTTGATAAATGGAAGCTGGATTAAGGTATTTTTACATGTTAAAAAGTAACTGGATTAATGATAAAACGCTTGAGAAATGGAAGCTGGATTAAGATATTTTTATATGTGAAGTATACCCGCGTGCACCCTCGTTTTTTGAGGTGAGTATACGCTGGTATTTTAAACCGGAGGTGAGTATACCCCGTATACCCGCGTGTACCCTTGAGTACAACCCTGCAATAATCGTCTCTGATGATATTGAATTGATAATATCTAATTCGATTGTCAATGGCGTATATGCACTTTGTACCTCTTCAGTAAAAACAGTGAATTTTGGCATTTTACATTTACGACCAATTCTTGTAGGTCTGGATGTCTGTTCCGGATATTATTGTCCTGCAGGCAAACATTGCGTCGAGAACAAAACAACCAACCGCCCGGAATGCGTCTGCGATGACATTTGCATCACGCTCTTTGCTCCAGTTTGTGGCAGCGATGGTCACACATACAGCAACGAATGCCACCTTAAAGTGGCGGCATGTAGAGCCAACACGGTAATCACCGTTCAACACCAAGGAAGCTGCGACGACGGTAAGTCTAATGACAGATAGGCTAATCATGATTCTATCATAGTATAAGCAAATGTTGTTTGCTTGGGCGTTTGCAATTATAATGTTTTAATGTTGGCGTAAACCTGTTTGAACATTTTTATGTTGCAGTTCCATCACCGACTGTTCCGATTCAAACCACCGTGACTGAGGAAACAGGAACTACAGGGCAAGGTCGGTTGCCTACCTCAACGTATGGACCAGATTCGTGCTAATTAAATGGCATTTGTCTTTAGAAGATAATATCAACCATTCATGATGTTTCGAAGACGAGCAGAGCACACATCCGTTAATAACACTGAGTTTTATTTTCCTATGTTTATTATTATGCGATAATAATTTTTATGGCGCATTGCATTGCATTTCACCATCAGTAAAGGACATCTCTCAGCAAGAAACCTGTAACTGATGTATTCAAGTGAAGTGTAGAATTGTGTAAACTGAACAGAGAAGGTCAAGTTGTCTGATGTCCCATGATTTACCCAGTGATAAAAAATCTAGTTTGTGGGAAACGTACGGAAGCGGTGTTTCTGTGTGAGGTTTGTCAGACTAACACTAAGATGTGGGGCGTGATGGTGTAGGGGGTATGTTCTTCGCCTTGCAGACGAATGGTTGCAGGTTCGAATCCACCTCAAACCGCCGTGTAGCGACCTTGGGCAAGTCCTTCACTCGCAATTGCTAAGCGCTTCAGCTTGAAGCTCCGATGCAATGTCCGCTCTGTAGTCGGGAGCGCCTCTGAGTAGGGAGCCTGAAAGGACGCTATAACAAGTGCACATACAAACAAGATCACTTGTGGTGACGGCAACAAAGAAAATTGCATTGAAACGTTGACGTTTACTTATTATGGTCCAATTGAAACGATTTAGCTGCTCTCTTTTGAGATGGTTGTTCTCCCTTGAGACGGCTGTTCTCTTTTGAGATGGTTGTTCTCTTTTGAGATAGTTGTTCTCTTTTGAGATGGTTGTTCTCTTTTGAGATGGTTTGTTCTCTTTTGAGATGGTTTGTTCTCTTTTGAGATGGCTGTTCTCCATTGAGATGGCTGTTCTCCATTGAGATGGTTGTTCTCTTTTGAGATGGTTGTTCTCTTTTGAGATGGTTGTTCTCTTTTGAGATGGCTGTTCTCCATTTGGATGGCTGTTCTCTTTTGAGATGGTTCATCTCCCTTGAGATGGATGTTCTCTTTTGAGATGGTTGTTCTCTTTTGAGATGGTTTGTTCTGGTTTCAAATGGTTGTTCTCTTTTGTCCTTTTAGGTTGTGCTGGATTCCATTGTCCCTTCAATGGGAAGTGCGTTCCAGATGGATACAATCGTCCCACATGTGTCTGTGTCTTGGCTTGTAATAAGATGTATCGTCCAGTCTGTGGCAGTAACAACCAGTCATACGGTAACGACTGTGAATTGAGGAGAGCGGCGTGTGAGGCCGGCACCACCATCACCATTCTTCGTACTGGAAGATGCGAGGATCAAGGTAAAGTCAAGTTGCTAACTATTTAGACAATTCTTATAAAAAATAAAAGGTTCTCTAGTAATTATTAGGATGCCAAATGATACTCACAAAATTTGTAGTTAGTATGAACATCAGTCTGTACCATGAGGTTTACTATTCCATCCACAGTACAAATCATCATTGATAAGATAACTGCATATGTGTCTATTAGAATTGAGCATCCTAAAAAAACGTTCTAGGCCTGATTAACAATGATTTAAACAGAAACTTGTCAATGTCACGAGATATATTTTTGAATTTTAACATTGACGAAGAACTTAGTGACCATTGAATTCTAACCGTAGTGAATTTCCGCTTTTCTGTTTGGCTCAAAAGTAACAGCAACAACACCTTCTGCTCAAACTACCACTAAACATCGTCGGCCGAAATGCAGACGAGGTAAACATGGTCGAGGATACAAGGACAACGGAGTGTAACTCCTCACGACACTCAAGGTAAACGTCATTCGCCCGTAAAACAAACAACTGCTTATACCAGAGATGTATTTTTATGGTGCACCTTCAATGACTGGTTTCCAATGTCAGGCTATTATTGTTTATCATATATTCTTGGTGATGATGAGGTCAAGTTAATTTCAGCACGTAGTAGGCTAAAGCAATGATATTAGACGGCACAAGTGAAGGATGGGCAAACAGTGACTTGTGACCGCTGATGCGAAGATTTAAAGCGGAAGATCATAAGCTTCACTACCAATTAATTTAAGCTTTTATTAAGATTGTAGAACGCTGACAGTTTGGATTTGACTGCAGTCATAGTTAATAATTATTAATCATTTTACTATACTATTACACGGGGTACTTGTATTATAGTGTCGATTTTAATGCACAAGAAATTGCCAGATGAAGAGCCAATTCTGCAAATACAAAAGAATGGACTTTCTACGTTTTTAAATTGATATCCAAACCATCCGATCCCCTTCAATCCAAACTTTCTCATTCTCAGCGAAACCCGCCTTAGTATCGGTTCTGACTCCATCTCTTTGGTCCCTATGGCAACTGACCTCTGATCTCCAATGGTTGCAGGAAAACTGCTGCCTTGTGCTCAATGATCAAATGCTTTAGAAATTTGGAAGTTAAGATTGCTATTGTGAATATGCTTTCTTTGCAGATTTTCGTGGATCTCTCGCGAGCATCCTGAAAAGATTGTGGAGAACTGAGACGCGACGACCAATCATTTCATTTCGCCGGCCGAACTGGAATCATTCGAAATCTTTCTTCAATTCTGCGTAGATGACTTTGAACTAAAATATAAAATACCTCTTCTTTATCTATTCAGTAGAATGCTTTGATGATCTGTATTCATCGATTTACGGTTTTGTGTAGCTTAGTTTTATGACGGGTGAAGGGACAAGAGAGCTTTTCTTTTCTTTGCTGTAACTGCTTATTAAACGATAGAATTCGAATGATGTCTTGCGGTTTGTTGAATTTCAACATGAAGAAATTTTACATAGTTGTAGGCTGTTCAATGGCTGGACGCGCTCAGCAAAAGCTAAATAAAATCTGAATTGGTGCTAAGTCACTTGCGCGACATAAACATTTGGACTTAATAATAGTTAGCAGGCCTCTGGTATGTGAACTTTGTCCAAGAAACTCATTAGGCTGACCACTCAACGCTGGCAGACGCATAATGGATAAAAGAGGAGGACGGCGTCAATGACTTGCAGTGCAGAATCATTTGAACGTATTCGGACGATTCGTCCACGGACGGTTCGCCACACAGAATAAATTATATATATCCAGCTTCCGTTTAGACACGCGTTCAATTAATCGCTCCGACATCTATTTCAACAAGAACTATTCTTCGCAGATCCAACTTGCATTTTGGAAAGAATTTGCTTCATCGTTCCTGCTTCTAGCCTATAGGGTTAAGCAAATTGTCGTCCAATATCCATTAAAACTATATTTTTCAGCACAAAACTTCTCTTTAAGCTACGAAATTCTTTTATTAATCCTACTGCCATTTAAGAAAAACACATTTTCATTTTTTAACATGCACATGCAAAACATTCTTATTTCTCTGCAATACCAGCCTTCTGCCTGTGTGTTGTGTTCATTCCTTCATTCGTTAGCCCAGTTAGCTACCTTAGTAAGAGAGCTGGTGGCCGCGCGTCTGTGGAAGAGAGCGTGCGGGCCGCAGTTCGAATCCCGAAGATTCAAAATCTCGGGCTAGCACGGTCCGTCCACAGGCTTGTTCTTATTCTTCTCTCTGAAAAATTACCAATGTTTTCCTTCTCTATAGGTGTGCGTGATCTGTGTGTAGTACTTGATAGCTCTCTTACCTGTACCGAGCATTTTTCAAATCTGACACGCTCGTCCTATTTTCATCTAAGACGTCTCAGAGTCATTCGTCGCTCTGTCTCCTCCTCTATCTTCACTACCTTAGTTCATGCCAAGATATATATTTATATGTTCTCGAATTGACTATTGCAATTATCTTCTCATTGGTCTTCCCAAAGTTCGTCTTTCACCGATTCAGTCAGTTCTCAACTCAGCTGCTAGATTGATTGCCCGCCTTCCCAAGTACTCTCACATCTCTACCTTTATGTTTGATGAACTTCATTGGCTTCCTCTAAGTGCTCGCGCACAGTTCAAGATCCTCACTCTGATCCTAAAGTCTCAACGGGGTCTTGCCCCAAAATATCTGACTAATGTTTTACTTCGTCCTCACTCAGCTTCCTCCCAGTGTCCACTTCGTTCATCCAACAGACTTGACCTATTGGTTCCTCGGTCTAGAACTGCTATGGCTCAGTCTCGATCTTTTGTCTCAATTGGTCCTTCTCTCTGGAATGCTCTTTCTCCTTCTGTTCGCTCTACACTTCTGTCTGTCAGTCTCTCCTCTGCTCTGTCTCTTCTCAAAACCTGCTTCTTCTCGCGGGGCCTTGCGCACTGGGAGCGCCTCTGAACGGTTCACCCTACTAGAGGCGCTTTATAAATGTTTAAATACAATACAATAAATGGCGTGGCGTCCATTCAAACTGGCGCGCGGTGGTCGAGGCCATAGACAGCCGCTATATAAAAATCCGATCACATTTACATTTACATTCGAAAAATTGTTTAGTGCCGATAGTGGGAATTTCAGCAATAAGCGTATTGATCGCCAATCGTATCCACGCAGAGCCTTGCGTGGATACGATTGGCGTATAAGCTTATTGCTGACAAAATCATTTCCATTTACAATGCGTAGGCTATAGATAGAAGTAGCCTAGGCGTTGAAATTTGGCGATTATGATAATGCGTTTTATAATGACGTTATTGATCAAATAACTTTCTCGACCATTTTAAATGCCGCTCGGTTTTAAGACAAAGACAAGCACGTACTGTTGACATCAGTTTCCAGCTTTATTGATACGAAATTACTGTAGACGCAAGGCTGTAGCCAGCATTTTATTTGGGGGGGTGTTTCTTGAGTTTCCCGTCCGAAAAACTGATGACCTGTTTTTAGTCATCCGGGGCCGAAATCTTCAGGAAATGTCACCAATTCATCCAATTTTTTTACTTTTTTCATTTGGGGGTGTGGTTTCATGGTTTTATTTCATTTTTTTACATCATACATGTGTTAGTAAATGCATTCTTCTATTTCTTACATTTTCCATTTCTGGGGTATTGAAACACCCAAAACACCACCCCCCCTAGCTACGGCCTTGTGTAGACGGACGAACAATTCTGACTGTGAGAATCTGAACTGATTCAAGATCCACTCGCAATGGTCGTTGGATGGTCTAAAAGCAAAACAATACAATACAACTGAAATTTGATAATGCCTTCCTTACAAAGTCAACTTTGATTTCGGGCAACCATTAAGATCAATAGCTAGTTAGACTGGAACAGCCTGGTTTTTATGGTTTAGATAGAAAGACAATCCCACCAGGAGAGTTGCGAAATATGAGGAGGTTCCTGATGGAGCGACTAGCAACTGCGAATAAACGCAAAAAAAATACAAGACGCGTGCAAGAGACGACATAGCCTACTTTCCAGTAGATGCTGATCGAAGAGAGGAGCGACCTTTAACAGAATCGCAAGGTGTAGCCATTTTGGAAGATATGTGAGATGGCAGGTAATACGTGCATGTTCGGGACTGGAACAGGCTGGTTTTTATGGTTTATATAGAAAGACAATCCCAGCATGAAGCGAATATGCGTATTCGCTCAGGAAGCCAGTGCATAGAGCGGTAAGAGAGTTCAGAATATCCTTACAGCTTGATGAAGTATCTAGGTATCTATGTAGAGGAAGCAGGTGCTTTCAGAGAGACCTCTGAGTATAGAGTTGCAGGATTCAAGTCGTGTCAGGACAAGGCAGTGAATCAGCGTTTCAATTGTTGGTGAATCAAGAGTAGGGCCTAGTAGCCTATTATTACGGTCTGGCTTAAACCTTCCTAACATACAAGGCGTTCTTACATTCTTGAAGGTTCCTTATTACAGGCCTACTTATAATAAAATCATGATGTCTAGAACTCTACATGTAGATGGTCTACAGCAGTGGTTCTCAAACTTATGCAGGCCACGGACTTGCAATATTTCTGTTGAAGCTCGTAGACCGCTAACTTACATTGTAATTAGGCGACAAATGGCGAGCGCAAACGAACCGACACATGGCATAACAAGACTATTGCAAGGATATATATAATTAAAGATTTGTTTCAATTGTTAAAGCATATCCTTGACATAATAAAAATTTATTTCTCAATTTCATTCTCATTTAATTACATTTGAAACGTTAAACCCAAAGGGTCAAACTATAATTATTAGAAGTGAATTTTAGCTTTGTTATTGCAAGAATGTAAGTGGGTCTGCAAATTATACCACTTTTAGTGAGGCCACCCACCGTTTTTGACGATTCAAAAGCGAAACGCAACAAAAATTAACAAAAACACGATTTTATTGTCTCATCTCAAATAACTGTTGTCAAATGAACTTGGTAATGCTTCACAACCTGTGTTAAATGTGCCCACCACCAGTGCCAAAACTTCTTTTGAGTCTCTTTGCAAAGTTCTTGATGGACCTGTTGACTAATCTGACAGATTCCTTAGCCTATGTAGGCCTACCAATTTGATTGTCATCTTGCTAAGTGACTTCTCAGTGGCGCGCAGCTAAGCTGATACCCTGTGTCTTTTTTAGATGAGAATAATAATAGTCATCTGGCAATATCAAGGATATTTGATACCAATTATTTGAGATCAGAAAAAAATCGTGTTTTTGTTACTTTTTTGTTGCGTTTAGGTTTTGAATCGTCAAAAAACGGTGGGTGACCTCCCTAAAAGTGGTATAACTTTTGTTCTGTTTGAAATATTTTGATGGAATCTGACCACCGTGTGCAGATATAAATTGTCTTTAAGCCTGTAAAATTTCATTTCGATATTCTTACTTTTGGCCAAGAAATTGGCAAAAAACCTAGGGGTCTTTTTGGCGCACCCTGTACATGAGATCTCTCCAGTCGGCCGTTCTATGTTCATTCCCATGTGAGTAAGGACGTCATGAACGATCACTGTCTTAATCAATATGTTGACAACAGCTCTGCGATGTGTAGAACGTTAGTTCAAATTAATATTGAGGGCCTACTTCTTATTTTTCTTTCATCCTTCTTGTCATCGTTTTTGAGAACAGTTCTAGACTGTCTTCTAACTGGACTTCTTTTGATTTAAGAAATTTCCCCCGGAAAACGTGCAACAATAAGACAGGAACATACATACTGATTGTGGCATTGATCGTAGAAAATATGTGACGTTGTTCACCAATCCAGCAAATGATGTTTTTTGTCCCAGTTATCCGCCTTTCACCTGTTACCAGAATACGCACGTGACATACACTATAAGGGCGTCGTCTACTGACTACTTGGGTCATATTGCAATCGGAAACTTTGGCAAAATGGCGAAGTTGAGCTTCTTAGAAGTTGTTTGTGTCGCTCTGATCACCAACGTCATCAACTGGCAGGGTAAGTTACATCTGCAATCTTCTGATACCGACTCTCTCTGTCTCTCTGTGTCTCTCCATCTCGGTTTCACTCTGTCTTTGTCTGTCTCACCGTTTGTCTCTCTCTGTGTTTTTCTCTCTCTGTGTGTCTCTTTCTGTTTCTCTCTCTCTATGTTTCTATCTGGCATTCTGTCATTCTGTCTCTCTAGCTAATAGCTAGATATTCCTCTATTTCTCTCGCTCTCACTCCATCCATGTCTTTCTCCTTCTTGACCTCTCAGAGAAAATCGGAAATGTTGCCGTATTCCTCTATCAGTTCATCTCCCTCAGTGGCGGCGCCAGGATTTCAGTTTGGGGGGGGGGCTGAATTCGCCGGAGAAAATTTTCCGTTTTTCAGTCGACCTTTTTTTAGTCATCGACCAAAAATCTCAAGAAAATTTTCGATTTTTTAGTCACTTGGTTGAAATCGTGGAAAACGGTACTTCTTCATATCCGCCAAACTGTCTGCCAAATTTATTTGTGCGTACCTTTACGGTTCTTTGGGGGGGGGGGGGGTTGAAGGGGGTTAATCGTCCAAATATTTAATTTTTACCTGAGAAAAAATGGATCGACTTTTTTAGGGGGCTTAGCCTCCCTAGCGCCGCTACTGATCTCCCTGCCTCTGCCTCTTCCTCTCCCTCTCTTTCTCTTTCCCCCTTTAGTTTTCTCTGTCTCTCTACTTTTCTCATATGCAAGCGTTATATTAATATTAATTATTATCATGAGTATATAATATTATTATTACCTTGACTGTGTTCAGATACAACGGTTGCTCAATTATACGCTTCAAATCAGTTCATTTCTGTTTATAAAGCCTAAGTTTTGAATCTTTTAAAAATTAAATTTGTAGCGACATCATCGTTTACAGTCGGCCTACTGTCATCAACCGGTACCGAAGAAACTACGGCCACTACAAACAGTAGGTTGAATATGCGAACTTGGACACTCCAACACACTGTATATACAATTTGCACCAGTAGAGAATCTCCTTAGTTTTGCTGGCGTAATCGCAAGGCCCAACAGACGGCTGCTATCAGATTACTTGTTTGAACAACTGCTGCTTTTTAAAGAAAACTAAATAGACATTTTCTTACACAATAAATAACAATGCAAATAGAAGTATGGAAAAAAGGCATGCGCTTCGTGCCTGAGTTTTTTTAAAATTCCAATCATTTAAACTCTAAAGTAATTTGCAATTGATGTAGGCCTAATTGAAATTACGTAATTTGAATTTTCGTTATTTCAGGCTCTGAGTTAAAGTACTTAATTTTGTAATTCAATAACATTTTCGCCAGTAATTGGTAATTTGAAATTCAATTACACGTTGCCCTGTAATTTGCCCGTCCCTGCTCTTAGTCATCCAGATATCTATCACTCAGAGTCATAGGCGGAGACCTGGGCCAAGAATTGGGGGGGGGGACGGAAAGACGCGAGATTTTCAGAAAAATTTCTGACGACCGGCGAAATCTCGGAAAAAAAAGTTATTTTCGCCGCCAAAAAAGTTGATGACTTTTTTTTTTAAAGTCATCCGGCCAAAATCTTGACAAAATTTTTCTATTTTCGCCGCCAAAAAAATTGATGACCTTTTTTTGTCATCCAGTCAAAATCTTGACGAAAATTTTCCATTTTCGCCGCCAAAAAGTTGATGACCTTTTTTTTAGTCATCCGGCCAAAATCTCGACGAAATTGTCTATTTTCGCCGCCCAAAAAGTCTTGACGCTCAAACATTGGGGGGTGGACAAATGCATGGGCCGTCCCCCAACACTTTCATTGGGGGGGCGTCCCCCCTGTCCCCCCCAGGTCTCCGCCCATGCTCAGAGTGTTTGAAAGGCGAACACTGCAGTGCACACTTCAACCAATGACACCGCCACGCACCAGTTCATTCGCTAGCTATTGCGTCAAGTCAAAGTGAAGTTTGTCCGAGTCCCGATGCCCAGAGAGTCAGAGATTTCAGAGTAACTGTTAAGAAAGTTCTTGTCTATGTTGAGAATACAAAGATGTAACCTTTGAAGGGCAGGATTCCAGAGGGTTATTATGTTAAGAGTGACAGACAAACAGACAGACCAGACGGACCGAGAAACAGAGAGATAGTAGTATGTCCTGGTGACTTTGTGTGCGTCATGAGAGGATCACAATTCCCGGAATGCGTCTGCAATAACATCTGCGATGATCTAGTTGATCCAGTTTGTGGCAGCGATGGTCAAACATATAGCAACGAATGTTTCTTTAACGCGGCGGTATGTGAAGCCGGAATCACCTTTCAACACCAGGGAAGCTGCAACGACGGTAAATCAGGGAGCAAATTATCGTCGTCAGAATATGCTGGTTGTTTGAGCCATTGCAAATAAATCGCTGCGGTCTACTCATTTCAAATATGATTTTATTTTGATTGAAGAAACAGAAACAAATGCGATAGATAGGTTTCTAACCTCTGGCATAATAATAGGCTAGATCAGAGTCGTTTTACCTCGTTACTTGATCGTAACATGCACAGGTATTGATGACAACGAATCATCTATCTGACGTAGGCTAATTGCTGTTTGAAAAATCTCTCCTGTAATTTCATTATCACTGATAATGAAATTATAGGAGTGATAATTTATCAGCGGATCAATTTTTGCTTGAATGAGACACAGACATTCATACACTATTATATTATCGATGCATTTGTTCATTCATTCGGTAGTTTATATAGCGCCCATACTTAGAACCTACTTCTGAACTTTCCAGATTTCAGCGCACCCAAAGGAAGAGTCTTGATTTACGCAAGAAAGTTTATGTCAAATTTCTTCTTGAGGCTAACGTCAAATTGTCTGTATTTTTGCTAATAAATAAAAATTTTTAGGGCCCACTACTCCGGGTTCGATTGATGAAACTACGACGACCACAGGTAGGATGTTGTTTTCTTGAACAAATTACAAGTAAAATTTATTTGCCAATCGTCTTCTTTATTGCTCGTCAAGACAAACCCTAAAACTTATTTGCTTGAGATTTACCATGAGCAGACTTTCCTGCTGCAACCCGTTCGTGCATAATTCTGCTTCGTTTTGGCGCGTTATAAATAATAATAATAATAATAATAATAATAATAATAATAAAAATAAAAATAATAATAATATTAATATTAATAATAATATTCTCTTTATTAACAGTCCGGTTGACACACCGCAACCGGTTACAATGTACACTTATGCAGTTTAAACAATTCACAAGAACGGAGATCACATTATACACAAATCTTAACTATACTAACTGAGCAGACCGTCTGCAATACATGGCGCCACTGGCAGCCTACAAAGCAAATCCGCCCAACGGGGGCTCGAACTCACTACCTCTCGCACTCTTGGCCAGCGTGTTAACCACTACTCTACCCCCCCCCCAAATGACAGTAATAATAATTATTAAAAATGTAAATATTTTTTGCTTTGGTCTAGAAACGTACATGTAAGATTAAATGCGTGATCTAAAGGGTGCGCCAAAAAAAGACCCCCCCTAGGTTTTTTGCCAATATCTTGGCCAAAAGTAAGAATTTCGAAATGAAATTTTACAGTCTTATAGACAATTCATATTTACACATGATGGCCAGATTTCATCAAAATATTTCAAACACAGCAATAGTTACACCACTTTTAGGGAGGTCACCCACCGTTTTTTGACGATTCAAAAAAAGTAGCAAAAAACACGATTTTTAAAGTCTCATCCAAAATAATTGTTACCAAATAGCCTTGACATTGCCAGATGATCATTATTATTACCATTTAAAAAGAAACAGGGCACCAGCGTAGCTGCGCGTCACTGAGAAGTCACTTAGCAAGATGGCAATCAAATTGGTAAATAAGGAATCTATCAGATTAATCAACAAGTCCATCAAGAACTTAGCAAAGGGACTCAAAAGAAGTTTTGGCACGGGTGGTGGGCTCATTGAATACAAGTTGTGAAGCACTACCAAGTTCATTTGACAACAGTTATTTGAGATCGGACTTAATAAAATCGTGTTTTTGTTACTTTTTGTCGCGTTTCGTTTTTGAATCGTCAAAAAACGGTGGGTGGCCTCACTAAAAGTGCTATAACTTTTACCCTGTTTGAAATATTTTGATGAAATCTGAACACCATTTGCAGATATGAATTGTCTATAGGCCTGAAAAATTTCATTTTGATATTCTTACTTTTGGCCAAGATATTGGCAAAAAACCTAATTTTTGTTGCGCTTCGTTTTTGAATCGTCAAAAGACAGGGGGTGACCTCACTAAAAGTGATGTAACTTTTGTTGTGTTTGAAATATTTTGATGAAATCTGGCCATAATGTGTAAATATGAATTGTCTATAAGCCTGTAAAATTTCATTTGGAAATTCCTACTTTTGGTCAAAATATTGGCAAAAAACCTAGTCTTTTTTTGGCGCACCCTGTATATTAAAATAATTTTTTGAAACTTTATTTGGTATTCTGACTCAGGTGTTAGACAGTGGGCCTATAAATTTTGCTACCCCAGAATCATCTATCATCATAGGAAACAGACACTAGACTTCTGTACATTATGGAAATACTTGCTCAGTATTCGTACAGGAATAATTATGCGTAAGCAGTAGGTCTACAGATTGGATCGTAAACAATCATCTATTTGCTTTCGATTACACTGTAAAGAATATGGCACCCCGTCATAATAGCCCGGTCAAAATAGCCCCGTCATAATCGGTAAAGACAAACATAAAAATATTCAAATAATATAATATGCGTATTTCATTCTATCCTGAAATTATTCAGTAATCTGAATTTTTCTGCCGCCAACATAATATTATGCCTACTGACATGTCGAAAATACATTATACTTAATTACTCTTGGCTGCATATATGAGCATTTGCTAATGCAACCATTATGTATTACAACGATTGCACTGTGGTCACGTACCGGTAACCTGGCAAAAGGTTCATGTTCTAAGTTAATTTTATCAATTTGAGTAATTTAATAATAGTTAAAAGTTCTCTTTGCAGTATGACCAAAAGCCAATAACTTGTTTTTTTATATCTCATCCATGGGCGGAGTTTGATTTCCGTTCTTGGAGGGGTTAAAGCCTTCTTGGGGGGGCTAAGCCCGGGAAAAAATCCCATTTACACGGTAAAAAAAGTGAATTTGGGTCTTCTTGGGGGGCTTAGCCCCCCTAGCCGCTGATAAACTCCGCCCATGATCTCATCTGTAGCCTACCGCTTCCCCATATCTCTCCAGACGAGCCCGATCAAGGATGTCCATAATGGACCAATGGGTGTCTGTCTCCTAGGCCACAAGGACATCTATCATTGAGTGTGTCTGGAAGACGAACACTGCACGCATCAGCCTATCACAAAGCAGGGCACATGTTTATTCACTTGCTTTTCGGCGCATCAGACGGGTTGTCCGAAAGTTGGTCCTAGTCAGGTTGCATTAAATCAGAGGTGGCAGAAAACTGTTAAGATGTTTTCGTCTAGGTTGAGAATACGAAGACGGAACCATGGCAGTTCAGTATTTCAGTGGTTAAAAGAGATAGACAGTAAAAGAAATGGGAGATAGGGAGAGGTGCGAGAGAGGCTCTGGCAGCGGAAATCGTACATGTAGCAGCAGCACTCACTGATCTAATCACAAATAGAAAGTTGTGACCAAATTGTTGTGATATCATTGACAAAATGTCATCTCATTTCGCCAGTTAGACGCTCTCGAGACATTTTAACATTCTATAATATTTTTAATGGCAATTAAATACTTTTTCGAATTTTTTAAAACTCCGCTCTTACTGCTGGATGACTAACCAAAAGCATGGCGACTTTTAAATGTTGCATATTGTCTGTATTTAGGTCATGTTATTGTTTAGGCTACTTTTTATTGTTTAAGCTTATCGCACAGACACACTCACAATCAATTCTGTTGATGCAATTATGAACAACTAAGCACGGCGAAATAGAAGTCAGCAAAAGCTAATAGCTTAAACTTAAACTTCCTGAACCCTCTTTGTTGAATTGGTTATCGAATGCGGGAACAAATAAACGAAGGCACCATGCAACCATCCAGATAAAACAGTGAACTTTGGCATTTTACATTCATGATAAATTCTTGTAGGTTCAGATATCTGTGCCGGATATTCGTGTCCTGCAGGCAAACATTGCGTCGTGAATGCAACAACCAATCGCCCGGAATGCGTCTGCAATGAGATCTGCTTCCTGCTCTTTGCTCCAGTTTGTGGCAGCGATGGTAAAGATTACGGCAACCAATGTTTCCTTAACGTGGCCGCATGTAAAGCCAACACTGTAATCACCGTTCAACACCAGGGAAGCTGCAACGACGGTAAGTTGGCCGACAGATAATTAGGATTCTATCATTGTGCCAGAAAATGTTGTTTGTTTGGACGTTTGAAATTATAATGTTTTAATGTTTGCCTAAACATTGTGTGAACATTTTTATGTTGCAGTTCCATCACCGACTGTTCCGATTCAAACCACCGTGACTGAGGAAACAGGAACTACAGGGAAAGGTCGGTTGCTTACCTCAACGTATGAACCAGATACTTACTCATTAAATGACATTTGTAGAAGAATTCTATTCATAGAGTTTGAAAGACGAGCACAGCACACATCCGCCAATAACGCTGAGATTTATTGTCCTGTTTTTTTTATTATGTGATAATAATTATGACGCATTGCATTGTATTGCATTTTACCACCAATAAAGGACATCTCTCAGCAAGAACCTCTCAGTGATGTATTCAAGTGAAGTGTAAAATTGTGTCAACTGAACCGAGAAGGTCAAGTTGTCTAAAGTCTCATGATTTGACCGGTGATCGAAAATCCAGTTTGTGGGAAACGTACAAAAGCGGATGCGTGTTACTGTTTGAGGTATGTCAAGCTAATACTAAGATGTGGGGCGCGATGGTGTAGTAGGTATGTTCGTCGCTTTGCAGTCGAAAGGTTGCAGGTTCGAATCCACCTCAAGCCGCCGTGTAGCGACCTTGGGCAAGTCCTTCACTCGCAATTGCTAAGCGCTTCAGCTTGAAGCTCCGATGCAGTGTACGCTCTGTAGTCGGGAGCGCCTCTGTGAGTAGGGAGCCTGAAAGGGCGCAATAACAAGTGCACATACAAACATACAAACAAGATCACTTGTGGTGACGGCAACAAAGAAAATTGCATTAAAACGTTGAAGTTGACTTAATTATGGTCCAATTGAAACGAGTTATCTGTTCTCTTTTGAGAATGGTTGTTTTCCTTTGAAATGGCTGTTCTCTTTTGAGATGGTTGTTCTGTTTTCAAATGGTTGTTCTCTTTTGTCCTTGTAGGTTGTACTGGATTCCATTGTCCCTTCAATGGGAAGTGCGTTCTAGATGGATACAATCGTCCCAAATGTGTCTGTGTCTTGGTTTGTAATAAGATCTATCGTCCAGTCTGTGGCAGTAACAACCAGACATACGGTAACGACTGTGAATTGAGGAGAGCGGCGTGTGAGGCCGGCACCACCATCACCATTCTTCGTACTGGAAGATGCGAGGATCAAGGTAAAGTCAAGTTGCTAACTACTTAGACAATTCTTATAAAAATAAAAGGTTCTCTAGTAATTATTAGGATGCCAAATGATACTCACAAAATTTGTAGTTAGTATGAACATCAGTCGGTACCATGAGGTTTACTATTGCATCCAATGTACAAATCATTGATCAGATAACTGCATCTGTGTCGTATTAAATTTTAGCATACTAGAAAACGTTCTAGGCCTGATTAACAATGATTGAAAAGGAATGATAGAAAATTGTCAATATCACAAGATATATTTTTGAATTTTAACTGTGGCGAAGAACTTAGTAACCATTGAATTCTAACCGTAGTGAATTTCCGCATTTTCTATTTGGTTCAAAAGTAACAGCTACAACACCTTCTGCTCAAACTACCACCAAACATCGTCGACCATGGTGGCCGAAATGCAGAAAAGGTAAACATGGTCGAGGATACAACGACAACGGAGTTTAACTCCTCACGACACTCAAGGTAAACGTCTATTCACCCGTGAAACAAACAACTGCTCTTGCCAGAGATATAAATTATTATCATGGTGCACCTTCAATGACTGGTTTCCATTGTTAGGCTATTATTGATTATCATAATCTTGGTGAACATGAGGTAAAGTTAATTTTAACCCGCAGTAAGCTGAAGCAATGAAATTAGACGGCACAAGTGAATGATGGTCAAGCAGTGACTGGTGATGATCGCTGATGCGAAGATTTGAAGCAGAAGATCATAGGCTTTACTACCAATGAATTTATGCTTTTATTAAGATTGTAGAACGCTGACAGTCTGGATTTGACTGCAGTCATAATTAATTAATTATTACTCTTTATTAACTATCACTATACTATTACACAGGGTACTTGTAAAGTACCGACTCTAATGCACAAGGAATTGCCAGATGAAGATCCAAACTCAGTCGCAATGAGGTAGACATCTATTCGATGAGTCCGTTCGGACAAACAGACAGACGCTTCTCGATAATCAATTTGAAGCTGATAAGTTTCTTGTTGTGAGTGAAATGATAACAACCACTGAGCAGAACCATCAAACTGTAATTATACCGAGAAATAATTCTGATGCAGCTACATCGGCCCATAACAGATCGTTCTCATGCAAGCAGAATAATAATCAATAATATAATTATTATAGTCACGTTCAACTCAATATGAAAGAAATCGGTTATTCACTATTTCGATCAACCTCATTGAACTGTCCTTCACAGTAACTGTTCGTAGCATTCCTTGCACTGCATGGCGGATTCTGCAAATACAAAAGAATGGACTTTCTACGTTTTTCAACTGAAAGCTATTCAATCCCATTCAATCCAAACTTTCTCATTCTCAGCGAAACCTGCCTTAGCATCTGTATATTTGGTCTCTATGTGGTAATCGACCTCTGATCTCCAATGGATGCAGGAAGCTGCTGCCTTTTGCTCAATGATCAATGCTTTAGAAATTTTGAAATTACGATAACAATTGTGAATAGCCTACGATTTCTTGGCAGATTTTCGTGGATCTCTAACGACGAGCATCCTGAAAAGATTGTGACGAACTGAGACGCGACGACCAATTATTTCATTTCGCCGGCCGAACTGGAATCATTCGAAATCTTTCTTCAATTCTGCTTAGATGACTTTGAACTAACATATAAAATACCTCTTCTTTATCTATTTAGTAGAATGCTTTGATGATCTGTACATCGATTTACGGTTCTGTGTAGTTTAGTGCTTATGACGGGTGAAGGGACTGAGAGCTTTTATTTTCTTTGTTGCAACTGCTTATTAAACAATGGAATTCGAACGATGTCTTGTGCTTTATTGAATTTCAACATCAAGAAATTTTGCATATTTTAAACTATTTTTCTTCAAGGCAGTTTCTTTCTTCGAGTCTTTACTTAGGATCTTCAAGTTCCAGGAAATTAATCAAACTTGGAAACTATTACTGCAACAATACGACTATTACAATTGCTGCTACTGCTGCTACTACTAGTTCTACCACTACTGCTACTAATACTATTACTACACCTACTAATAATTTTATTATTATTATTATTATTTCAAAAATTGATCCGAAGTATACAGGATCACTCAGGCAATTCAATATTAACTACTGTTATTCAAACAGTTTAAAAATGTCTCTATTCGTCTATTTATTATTATTATTATTATTATTATTATTTAGATTTTTTCTATTCTTTACCTCGAGGTACATAATCATAGGGCTGTCAACTTATGGTTTTCCCATTCCTGGCCAACCGTAGTCACTCGATATGTCATTACCAATTTACACTGTCCAGTTTTATTGCATATACAATAATTATTATACATGTAACAAATGTTGTGTATTCTGACACAGGACAAACAATCCACTAAAAATAGTCGTTACTAATTGCAAATAAATTTGCAAAAGACAAGTGGCCTAAATTTAAAATTACAGCCAAATTCAACAAGAGAGCTTTTAGAATTCCAGTAACCTAGACATACCAATGTAGCCTAACCGTACACTCATGAGCCTAACACGAGCGAAGCTCATGCCATGGGTAGGCCTACCAGTATACAACCAGGGCTTGTACAACTATTTGTCATGCATGCAGCTTACAGATCTTTGTCATTTAATGCACGGAGTTTAAGCAGTTCCACAGAGCATTTGCCTGCAGACGATATTGGCCTATATTGCTGAAATTTACATTTACATTTAGCCTACAGTACGTATGCTATAGAGGGAAGTGGGTGGCTGAAACGACATGAGTCGTTGTAATTTTTGCGATATGATAAGGCGTTTTATAATGTCGTTATTGATCCAATAACATTCTGCACCATTTTAATTCCCGCTCGGCTTTAAGACAAGCACGTTCTGTTCACATCAGTTTGCAGTTTTATTGAAGCGAAATTACTGCAGACAGACGACAGACGACAGAGGGACGAACAATAATTCTGACTGTGAGAATCTGATTCAAGATCCAATTGCATCGGTCGCTGGCTGATCTAAAACAACACAATGCAATACTATACAACTGAATTTATTTTTTATTAAACTCAAAACTGTCCTTTTTGCAGTGCTAGAGTCGGGAGCGCTTCTGAGTATTCCCCTTGAAGAAGCGCTATATAAATTCTTGAATGAATGAATGAACTGAAATTTGATAATGCCTTCCTTACAAAGTTCATAAGTGCACAATGATTTCGGGCAAGCATTAAAAGATCAATAGTTAGTTTTAAACAGGTACGTTTTTAGTTGATATCGAATGGAAGTCTCACCAGGAGAGTTGTGAAATGTTAGTTGGTGCCTGATGCAGGGATCAGCAACAGGGAATAGCCTAAACGCTAGCCAGAGAAAAGACGTGTACAAGGAAATGCATACTTTCATGCAGATGCTGATGGAAGAGAGGAGCGACCTTTGACAGAGTTTCAAGGTGTAGCCATGGAAGATATGTGGAATGGCAGGTGATCCGTGCATGTTTGGGACATGAGATGCGCCAGCATGAAGCGAATATGCGTGTTCGCTCAGAAAGCCAGTGCAGAGAACGGTAAGAGAGTTCCGGACAGTCTTGCAGCTTGATGAAGTATTCTAGGTTGAGGAAGCAGGTGCTTTCAGAGAGACCGCTGAGCACCGAGTTGCAGGAGTCAAATCGTGTCAGAGCAGTAAATCAGCATTTCAAGCGATGCTGAGTCAAAAGCAGTAAAATAATTACGGTCTGACTTAAACCTTCGCAAGATACAGATCGTTATTTCATTCTTAAAGGTTCCTCACAATACTTAGGCCAATAATAAAATCCTGATGTCTGGATGGTGCACAGCATCCAAAACAGAGAAGTCTCGGGAACCAGTTCATTAACAAAAGCTCAGTCAAAAGAAAATCTATAGGGAGATTAGGTCAAATCGGTTCCAGGTCAAGAACCGAAGTCAGACAGTTACGTTGAACGGTATTCAGAATCTGATACACCACATAATCACCCGTATTGACACGGGTGATTATATTTTAGCGGTTTTATGATGGTGAACATGGAGAAAATTTTCGTGGGTAAAAATTATTCTAAACAATGGTTAGCTTATTTCTAAGTCGAAATGAAGCCATCTTTCAATGCCGGAGTTTCGTAACGTTCTATGTGAAAATAAAGTTAAGTACGGTACATTAAGAAAAACATCTTAGAAAACATTCAAATAACCTTCTTTTATATAATTATGATTACTAGCTGGGGCACCCGGCGTTGTCCGGGAATTTTAGGATTCGCCGCTTTCGCGGCCAGTCCCCTCCCTCCCCACCCTCACTTCGCCTCCCTCCCTCCCTCCTCTTCCTTCCTCCCTCCCTCCCTTTCTCCCTCCCTCCCTCCCTCCCTCCCTCCCTCCCTTCCTCCCTCCCTCCCTCCCTCCCTCAGATTTCCAGACAGATGATTGGATGGATCAATGGACGGATGAATTGACAGAGACATAATTGAGTAGATGGATGAATATATGAATGGGTGGGTGGAAGAATGGATGAGTCATCATGGGTGGATGGACGGATTGAAGCAATATTCTGACTTTGAGAAGGTTGACGTATAGGAGTAAGAGCCTGTCTGGATTCGAAGTCAGTTCGACTGAGATCCATGGAGTTTAGACTGGAGAGTGTGGAGTAAACCAGATCGTCTCAGTTGACTGCTTTGTTAACTGGGGCGACGCCTAATGACGTCTTCTGCGCATTCTCATGCGACTAAGGACGTCATCGATAAAAACTAAATCAATCTTTCGACAAAAATTCTGCGATGTGTAGAACGTTAGCTGAAACATCGATGGCCTACTTCGTATTTTGCTCCATGGCCGGATTAAGGTATGTACAACATGTTCGGCCGAACACGTTAGGGGTCCCCACACGTTAGGGGCCCCACACGTTAGGGGGCCACACGTTAGAGGCCCACACATGTTATGAGCCCAACACGTTAGGGTCCCACACATCCAACAAGAATTTTTTGTCATTGTTAATTATTATAGCAAAAATGAGCAAAAAAACTCAGAACAAATTGTCAAATTATTTGGTTTTAACATATAAGCCTACAATTTTTGCAAACGTGTAGGGACCCAGAAGCGCTAGCAAGGGTTACCAGTTTTTAACTGCTTATATAGCCTAACTGTAAACACTTGATGCCTCATCCGATCGGAATTCAAGTGCTATATGCGACGAATTTATGAATGTCATCATTATAATAGGGGCGTACACTCTTTGTTTTTAGGAATTGGGTCTACTAGTCTACTGGCGTAAGCTTATACCGCGAAAATATATGTTTTTATCAGTGGCGGCACTACACCAAGGGGCCGTCCATAAAGTACGTCACGCTCCAGGGGGGGGAGGGGGTGTAAGAAAGTGTGACAGTTTGTGACAGGGAGGAGGGGGTCAGGCCATGTGTGACGTCACACATTTATTTTTTAAATTCTTTTTTATTTTTTATGTTCTTAGTACCTAAAATCCGACCCGACCCGGCCAGGCGTGTCTAAAACCCGGCCTGGCGGGATAAAAGTTGATTTGCCGTCACTATCAAAGCGTTTAGGGACACACGTCACTATCAGAGGGATTAGGGATAGTATCCTAGAGTTTAAAGGGTTAGGTAAATGGTTATGTGTTTTTTTAAATCCGAAAGTGTGACGTACTTTAGGGGGGGTGTCCGAGATTTGTGACAGTTTGTGACAGGGGGGGGGTCAAAAATGGTCAAAATAGCGTGACGTACTTTATGGACGGCCACCAGGGTGACTGTCAGAATTTATTCCCTGACAATAATTTATTTACGGCATATGACTAAATTGCTTCAGCACCGTACACTTGTACGGGTGCCCAGATTATGACTTGGTTATAGAAAATGTCTAACTATGAATCCATATATAATATTCATAAACCGTAAAGATGCATACTCTAACACTGGACTGGAATATTAAAAAAGGTGGATGCTAGGGGTGCTGTTGCACCCGGGCAAGTAGTTTTGAGGGCCCCGCAAGGGCCGGATTAAAAAATGTGCTGACCCTGTTCTTGTTCAGAAGAAACTTGTGGGCCATGCAGACCAACAAAATCCCCCACGAAATATTTTTGTTCTAAAAACATAATTGTTACTTTACCAATGTTCACCAATCCAGCAAATGATGTTGTTTTTGTCCCAGTTATCCGCCTTTCACCTGTTACCAGAAAACGCACGTGACATACACTATAAGGGCGTCGTCTACGTACTGCTTGGCTCATATTGAATCGAAAACTTTGGCAGAATGGCAAAGAAGTTGAGCTTCTTAGAAGTTGTTTGTGTCGCTCTGCTCGTCAATGCCAACCATTGGCAGGGTAAGTTACATATCCTCTGCATATACCCAGTGGTGTAGTGGGGCGGGGACGCGGGGGGACGCCGTCCCCCCACTTTTTGCAAAATTCTTGCAAGATTGCACTTTTTGCTACAGTTTCTACTTCAATTTCCATGGCGTCCCCCCACTTCAATTTCCAGGCGTCCCCCCACTTAATTTTTTAGGACTACACCACTGCATGATGATATACCTCTTCCTATCTCTCCCTCCCTCTCTCTTTTCTCTCTCTCTCTCTCTCCCATACTGTCTCTGTCTGTCTCTGTCTCTCTGTCTCTCTCTTTCTCTCTCCCCCTGTCTCTCCTTGTCTCTCTGTATGTGTCTGTCTGTGTCTGTCTTTCTGTCAATCTGTCTCTTTCTTTGTCTCTCTGTGTGTTTCTATCTGTCTGTATCTCTCTGTCTCTTTCTCTCTGCCTGTCCCTCTCTCTCTTTGTCTGTCTGGTTTCTCTTTCTCAGTATCGCTGTCTGTTTCTCTCTCTATGTCTTTCTCTCTGCCAATCTGTCTCTCTCGCCTTCTAGCTATTCTTACCACTACCCCTCTCGCTCTCTCTATGTCGTTCTCCCTCTCCCTCCTGGTCCTCTCAGTGAAAATCTTAAATTTGTTCTGTTCCTCTCCCAGTTCCTCTCCTTGTCACTGCCTCTCCCCTCTCCCTTCCTCTTGCTCACCTTCTCCATCTCCGTCTCCTTTCCTTTCCTTCTCCATTTTTCTCCGTCTGTCTCCTTTTCTCATATGCAAGCGTTACATTACTACTACTACTACTACTACTACTACTACTACTACTACTACTACTACTACTACTACTACTACTACTACTACTACTACTACTACTACTACTACTACTACTACTACTACTACTACTACTACTACTACTACTACTACTACTACTACTACTACTACTACTACTACTACTACTACTACTACTACTACTACTACTACTACTACTACTACTACTACTACTACTACTACTACTACTACTACTACTACTACTACTACTACTACTACTACTACTACTACTACTACTACTACTACTACTACTACTACTACTACTACTACTACTACTACTACTACTACTACTACTACTACTACTACTACTACTACTACTACTACTACTACTACTACTACTACTACTACTACTACTACTACTACTACTACTACTACTACTACTACTACTACTAATAATAATAATAATAATAATAATAATAATAGGCTATTATCGTGCAGATAATTATAATATTATGACCGTGTATTCAGGTAGGCTATACTGTAACAGTACTGCGATCGCTCAATGATAGGGCCTACACTTCAAGTCATTGCCTTTGTTTTGATAAAGCCGACGCTTTAAATCTTTTATAAATTAAATTTTTAGTGACGTCATCGTTTACCGTCGGCCCACAGTCATCATTCGGTACTGAAGAAATTACGACTGCTGCAGCTGCCATCGGTAGGTTGAATAAATTATTATGAATAGATCTATGCGAACTTGGACCCAATAAGATTCTTAGCGATTCATGCTGTGCAAACAATTCAACACAGATTTGTCTTAAATGATCGCTCATTTGCCTCTGAGTTTAGTTCAAATAAAAATGTAGTATAATATTATAGGAATAAACTCGACGTGAGACAACCAGAAGAAACAACGCCATCATTAATTAAAGGCCTATTCTCGTCATCATTAAACCGCGAGAACAAAAAAAATTGCCCACCATCTTGACCATTATAATCACGTTTAACAATGGGTTCCATGACACTTAATCCCGCGACACTTAATACCGCGACAGTTAGTGCCGGACAGTTAATCCCGGTACACTTAGCCTAATCCCGCGACCAATTAATCTCGCGACAGTTAATCCCGGCGACACTTAATCCCGGCGACACCTAATCCCGCGACTAATTAATCCCGCGACACTTAATGCCGGTGACATTTGATCCCGCGACACTTAATACCGGGAAAGTAAGCACCAGTAAGCACAGCATTTTAAAAAGTTCAATTCTATAAAAGCAATATTCAAAGCAGTATTCACTATTGTTCAAAAGAGTTTAGCATTTGTAGTTAAATATTATAAAACCAGTAAAATTCGATAAAATAAATATTCACAGCAATGACTTAGTCACTGTTTTTCGTAAAAAGAGCTCCTTTTGCATTGTCGTGATGCTTAATGTATTCGTAATTTCCATGTATCACAGTTTGTTTGCCTTTGCCACTGCAGCCGAAATTCGCAAATCCAGTTTAAAATCCTTTATGGTGTACAATTTTAGGGTGCCTAAAGGTGTAAACAGAAAACCTGAACACTTTGAACAGTCGTACAATTATAATTTGTACTCACGTGTGCACAGGTATTAAGTGTCGCGGTATCAAATGTCGCGGGATTAAGTGTCGCCGGGATTAAATATCGCCGGGATTAAGTGTCGCGGGATTAACTGACGCGGTATTAAATGTCGCCGGGACTAAGTGTCCGGGATTGACTGTCGCGGTATTAAGTGTCGCGGGATTAAATGTCGTGCTACCTTAACAATGTCATGTAAGTTTTTACAGCGCTATTTCTAATGTCATTAATTTTTACCCATATAGTCCGGGATGTTAGCGAAAAATTGCGCATTTTGGTGCTACAAGCAAAAGAAAGATATTTTTGAGTTCAGGAAGAAATTCTAAGAAAAATGTGATATAGTGCCAGTTGAAAAAACGGAAATAATTTTTCCACTTTTTTCCAGTTTTTTCCATTGGATTTTTTCCAGGAACATTTAATCAAAATGTTGAAATAGCTCATAACAAGCTGAAAATTTCAGGATATGCGTAGGAATATTAGTAGAATGAGATACGAAAAGTGCCAAACAATCCTTTAAGAGCTCTTTCCGAAATCCAAGATGGCGTACAAAATGGCCGCCATTTCTCAAGGTCATTAGTCATCACCTGGAAAAAGCTCGTAACAAGCCGAAATTTGCAGGATAGGCGTAGAAGTATGAGTAGAATAACATTCCAAAAGTGCCAAGCAATCCTTCTGGAGCTCTTTCTGGAAACCAAGATGGCGTCCAAGATGGCCGTCATTTTACAAGGTAATTAATTATCACCTGGAAAATGCTCGCAACAAGCTGAAATTTTCAGCATAGGTGAAGGAATAGAAGTAGAATAACATATCAAACGTGCAAAACAATCCATTAGAAGCTCTCTGAAAACCAAGATGGCGCCCAAAATGGCCGCCATTTTTCATTATTTTTATAGTTTTGCAACCTGAGAACTAGAATCACAATGGAAGTGACACGTACCCTGGTTCGGTGGACGAACATTAATCCCTGGACATAATCCCCGCACATTATCTCTCCCAGATAGGACATTATCTCAGATAGGACATTATAACCAGGGTATGATTCATTCACTCCTGCGTAAGGCATTATCTATAAAGAAATTTATTATGCTAAGTCATAGCCTATAATTACAAAGGCTATTGGACAGATATTGCAAGAATATATTAAGGTGTATATTTGTATGTTATGACAATAACACATACGAATATGTCAGAAATAATTTAACAAACAAGCAGCAGTTTGGTTTCTGCTTGTTTGTTAAATTATTACAGTAATCATTCAAAGTTCGTCACAGCTGATGTTTACCGTAGATATAATTTCATATGCGAATGGCAATAAAAAGTCGCTAAGGTAAGACGAACACAACATTGACAGGTCTTAAATGTAGGCTAAACCTAAATGACTCTAACTATGATCTTGTTATTAGCCACGAATAGCAGAATGGATCAAACTAACAAGTCTTGACTTTACATCTGATCAGCAATATAAGGATTTTACCATCATGATCTTACAAGGAATGACACAGTGAACAAAAGCAGGACAATATTAATAAAGTGTTATCAATTAAATGCAAAAAAAAGCCAATTGCACCGATGGGGTTAACCCGAGTTATGTCCACCTGAGTATTTTATACGCAAAATGGGAGGATGGATATTGGATAAAGTCCAGAGGATTAATGTTCGTCCACCGAACCACGGTAAGTGTCAATTCCAATGTGATTTTAGCTTCTCAGGTTGCAAAACTATAAAAATAATGGAAAATGGCGGCCATTTTGGGCGCCATCTTGGTTTTCAGAGAGAGCTTCTAATGGATTGTTTTGCACGTTTGATATGTTATTCTACTCATATTCCTTCACCTATGCTGAAAGTTTCAGCTTGTTACGAGCATTTTTCAGGTGGTAATTAATTACCTTGTAAAATGACGGCCATCTTGGACGCCATCTTGGTTTCCAGAAAGAACTCCTGAAGGATTGCTTGGCACTTTTGGAATGTTATTCTACTCATACTTCTACGCCTATCCTGCAAATTTCGACTTGTTACAAGCTTTTTCCAGGTGATGACTAATGACCTTGAGAAATGGCGGCCATTTTGTACGCCATCTTGGATTTCGGAAAGAGCTCTTGAAGGATTGTTTGGCACTTTTTGTATCTCATTCTACTAATATTCCTACACATATCCTGAAATTTTCAGCTTGTTATGAGCTATTTCAACATTTTGATTTAATGTTCCTAGAAAAAATCCAATGGAAAAAAACTGGAAAAAAGTGGAAAAAATTTTCCCATTTTTTCAACTGGCACTATATCACATTTTTCTTAGAATTTCTTCCTGAACTCAAAAATATCTTTCTTTTGCTTGTAGCCCCAAAATGCACAATAACGATGTTTTCGACCGCTAAGAGACCGGACTAATATCAATTAAATCCATAGGCTGCAAAACCAATATAGCAAATGAAGTCCATAGACTGCAAAACTACTCTAAGCAAAAATTATGCATAATTATAATATGTTATTATTATTATCAACATCATTATTGTTATTATTATTTCTTATTATTTACTAATAAAGTGGTATTTTCTGACTATCATTATTATTATTATTATTATTATTATTATTATTATTATTATTATTATTATTTTAAATTTTTTAGCGCCCGAGGTATGTATGATCCCTCAGGCTTTAAAAACAATAAATAGTACAAGCTTTTTTATAGGTTCTCGTCTCCAATTATTATTATTATTATTATTATTATTATTATTACTATTATTATTATTATTATTATTATTATTACTATTATTATTATTATTATTTTTTTATATATATTTTTTTAAATTTATTTATTTTTGGAATTATTGCCCCGAGGTATACAGGATCCCTCAGGGACTTCGCTACCGCCTAATATAAAATCACAGTCTGGAACGGCCCTATTCTATATTATTATTATTATTATTATTATCATCATCACTATTGTTGTTATATATATATATATATATATATATATATATATATATATATATATTTATTATGATTAATAATAGCATAAACAGTTGGAAAGTTATTAATGTTAATAATAACATCAATACTAATTAATATTAATATTTATATCAAACATAAATTTGCTGTTAATGTTAATATTAATAACACTCTCGATATTAACTGGCATTAAAATCAATATAAATATTAACATTTATAATAGCAACAATGATAATAATTATTATTATTTGTCCCGTTGTTATTATTCTTTTAATGTTATAATTATTATAATAATAATCATTATTATTATTACAATAATTATTATACTTATTATAATTATTGATGTTGTTATTGCTATCATTATTGTTATTATTATTTTTATTGCTGTTGTTGTTATTATTATTATTATTATTGTTATCGTTATTATTATTATTATTATTATCATTATTATGATCAACATCATGATCATCATCATCATCATCATGAACATGATCATCGTCGTCCTCGTCCTCGTTGTCGTCATCGTCATCGTCATCGTCATCGTCATCGTCATCGTCATCATCATCATCATCATCATCATCATCATCATCATCATCATCATCATCATCATCATCATCATCATCATCATCATCACCTTCATCATCATCATCATCATCATCATCATCATCATCATCATCATCATCATCATCACCATAATCATCATCATCGTCACCATCATCATTATTATTATTGTTATGATGCAATGTTCAGAGCAAGATGTCTCGAATTAATTTAGTTACTCTGAGTGCTCTCAACTGTTCTACATTTGATGTGCCCTAAGAACAATGCAAACAAAGTTATCTAGTAGCAATGAACATACCTGTTAGTGTCGTTGTTCAAAAACAAAGCAAATGGAAGTTAATTTGCCAAAAATATGCGCGTGCCAAAGTGACTTTTTTTAAACTTCTCGTAATGTGAAGGGATACGGTTATTAGTTAGGATGCTGTATTTCGCTATACTGGCAGCAATGCAAGGCGATCATCAGGTCTCACTGCTACACTGCGGAATGGATGGTTGAATGCACCTTTTGGGAGAGTAACGCGAAGGGATCTAACATCTGTTCTCTCTTCTTGCCCGAGTGCTTAGCATTACCCTAAACCCTCTCAGTATCATGGATCAGAGAAGCTTTCTCTCATTACTTGATCTTAAAATATATAGACCTACAAGTAATGATGCCAACAAATTATTTATCTAACAGAATTTTTCAAAAATTATCACTTATGATTTCGTCATCAATGTATCGCATTTTTACTTGAATGGGACACATATACAACAAAATAATTATATTGTCGATGTGCGGTATTTGTTCATTCATTCGGCAGTTTAGGCCTATATAGCGCCCCTTTTTGAAACTACTTAGCAGCTGTCTCCCGATAGTAGAGCAGCTACAAAAAGTCTTAATTTTGCTAAGTAAATTTAAGTAAATATCCAATTTCCGTAGGCCTATCACATTTCTTCACAAAGAGAGCACAATGTCTGAATATTTAACGCTATTTCTGTGTAAAATAAATATTGTAGAACCGACTACTCCGGGTCCGTTTGAAGAAACTACGACTAAAGGTAGATTGTTTACTTGAACACAGGATAAATAAATTTTTATTTTAAATTGTGAGCTTTGGGTAGCCTATCGCAGTTTAACCAGGTATTAATCATGCAAAGTTTTGAAGACGAACGATGCGCAGTGTAGGCTACTCATGTAGGCCTACATTAGCCAATGGCACCGATATTTTTCTTTTTTATGTTTATTATGGGATTGTGTTGCGTTTTTGCATTGTATGGTGTTTTACCATTTATAAAGCGTCTCTTTCAGTAAGAGCCTATCAGTGATCTGTTGAACAGGAAAATTTTGTCAACTGGACACAGAACGACAACCAGTCGTTTGTCCAAATTATTAAAGAAATCGGGTTTGGAGGAACACGGAAATGAATGCTAGTTTCTGGAAGACGCTTGTAAGGCCAACACTGTCATCACGATTCAGCACTTAGGAACTTATGGTGACGGTCAGAAAGAAATTGGCGTCATCAACGTTGACGTTAAGAGTTTATGGTCCAAAAGTTTCATTATAATTATTGCATCCATTCAAACAATCGCTCATCCAAGAATCCCCTAGATTCTTGTTCTCTTTTCATATACCGGTAGTTCTTCTCTTTTGTCCTTTTAGGGTGCATTGGAATCGAGTGTCCTTCGGGCATAGAGTGTGTTCCAGATGACGACAATCGTCCAACATGTACGTGTATCTTATTCTGTTATGAATGTATGCGCACTTGTTATAGCGCCCCTTCAAGCTCTCTACTCAGAGGCGCTCCCGACTACAGAGCGGACACTGCATCGGAATTTCACGCCGAAGCGCTGAGCAATTGCGAGTGAAGGACTTGCCCAAGGTCCTTACGCGGCGACGTGAGGTGGATTCGAACCTCGAACCTTCGGGCTTCAAGGCAGCGACGCCACCACTACACCACCGCGCCCCACGATATGAAATCTATAACTTACTTCTGTAGCAGTGACTGCCAGACATACGTCAATGACTGTTGTATGCAGAGAGCGGCGTGAGTCTGGCAGACACCACTGTCACCGTTTTTTTCGTGGAAGATGCGAGGATTATAGTAAGGCCACGTTTCTAACTGCATGCTTAGTCCAGCGGTTCCCAACCCGTGGCCCGCGGGCCAAAAGTTGCCCGCGAGGCCTAAAAAGTGGCCATCGTCTCTCAAAGAATTAAAAAAATATGTGAAAAAATTGAAAACTTGGACAGGATAGAACACATAATTATTTTCTATTTTAAAAATGATCTTATTTTGACGTCTATAAATAACATTAAAATTATATTTTGAGTAAATAATAACAATTGTATGTGCTTTTAGCTAACTAACTTTCAGATTTGTGGCCCCTAATGTCCTTCAACTAAGAAAAAGTGACCCTCATGCCGGGCTGTACTGGTAAAATTTGAGGTGAGTACACGCTGACCGGGAGAAAAACCGACTTTTTCGTGCAAAAACATTTAGACGGCTGTTAGGCCTATCCGGCAAAACATTTCCCCATTTTCCAGTCCGAAAAATCTGATGACCTTTTCTCATCATCCGGCCGAAAATTTGTCCAGATTTCCCGTCCAAAAAATTTGATGACTTTTTTAGTCATTCGCCCGGAATTCGCGGAAAACACACCAAAATTTATCCTTTGCCTTTTTCGTGCGTATACCCACACGCCCTTTGTGAGGTGAGTAGGCTAAACGCTGTATAACCGCGTGTACCCTGAGTATACGATGCCGTTTTTTCCCGTAGGTAAGTATACGCCATATACCCGCGTAGGCTATACCCTTGATTACAACCCTGCCCTCATGTCCTCCAACGTAGAAAAAGTAGTCCCAGAGTGAGAAAAAAGGTTGGGAACCACTGGCTTAGACAGTATTTAAAAATGGTGCTCTGATAATATTATGCTGGGAAATGGTACTCCGGGTACAGTAGTTCTAATGCATTCACGTTGTTATAGATAATACAGTATAATGAAAAGGTAGTAAGATGATTGGGCAATCCTGGGAACGGCGGTCATAAATTATAAAATTCCATAAATCGATAGTGCGGAGTATTGGATGGGCAAAAGTGTGGGTTTTTCATCCTGCCTCCATTTCTTAAGCGTTTCTTCATCAATCCAGCCTCCATTTCACCTGTAAAAGGTCTTCATCCAGCTTCTATTTCTCAAGCGTGGTTTCTATGCAACCATCCTATAGCCTACACCGCGCTATTACGACACGTCAGGTTGATTTATTTCCCAACGGAATGACGTCAAAATAACGTAAACAATGACGTCAAAAGCCCGAGAAGCTCGTAAGTAAGTGAATAAGTAAAGAATGAAGAAAATAAGTGAATAAATGCAGCCTTAACTGTAGTTGGCTCTTCATCTGACGAAAATACATGTTTCGGAATTTATGACCGCCGTTCCCAGGATTGCCGATGATTGTTTCCCGATAATGGCCGTACAGCTTTCGGTACGAATTATCCTGAGCAAGAAATACAGAGAAGTCAGACAGAAACATAGAGAGAGAGAGAGAGAGAGAGAGAGAGAGAGAGAGAGAGAGAGAGAGAGAGAGAGAGAGAGAGAGAGAGAGAGAGAGAGAGAGAGAGAGAGAGAGAGAGAGAGAGAGAGAGAGAGAGAGAGAGAGAGAGAGAGAGAGAGAGAGAGAGAGAGAGAGAGAGAGAGAGAGAGAGAGAGAGAGAGAGAGAGAGAGAGAGAGAGAGAGAGAGAGAGAGCCACTGCGCAAGCGAGTTTGCAACTCTACCATTCTTACAATGGCGCTCTTGTAACTAATTAGCTGTGTTACGGTGCCATAGAAATCGTCATTGTAATTATAATGGCAGCGCCACCATACGTCGTGGCTGAACATCTGACCTGCATAATTAATTTTACTCCTGACCTACTTTATCACTTGCCAAATGTTTTTAAAAAGTTTTTTCATTTCTTCTTTACATTTCCTTTCTTCGACCCACTGAATTACTCCTTGACCAAACGCGACGTGCCAAAATGTTTTCCTCTTGCCGGTGCTGCCTCCGTCCAAAATAATCTTTTGGATTTAAAAGAATTGCATCGTTGACCATGTAAACTTCATTGCGCCTCTAGCCATGCCGAAACTACGACGCCCAACTTACATCATCTCCTGTTGGTATTCAGTGGCGCAACCAGGGGGTTGCTGGGGGTGCTTGAGCACCCCCCAGGGCTAAAAAGGTGACCCACGCAATTTTTACAAATCCGATGAGTTTTTTGTGGGTGGGGTGGGGGGTGGGGGGGGGGGTAGGGTTTTTTCGGTCTTTCAGTCATTCAGATTACACAATCAAGCAACTTCTTTCATTCTTCTGTATTATAATTTTAGTCAAATTCATGGTTCATAAAGCACTTGATTTTAGTGTTTAGCTGATCTACCTGAGTTTGTCTGAGTCTCGAGAATTTGCCTATCCTGTACCTTTACATCACAGTATCTCTCCAATTTATTGATTATATGTTACAGTGTACGACTTAATTGATAGAACCGTGTGTGCAATTTTTGGTGCAAAATTTGACAAAATGATTATGTTTTTAGTTGCTGCATGTTTTAAAAAAAATAGTTATTGTCTTACATAAACTGCCATAGTCTATTACACCATGATCTTATTTCCTATTATATAATCATAATTTTATTATTTATTATCATAATATAATTATGATACCATCATATGATATTATAATGTGCATAACTTACGGTAGCCTACTGTTATTGGCGGATATTTAGGGCGATAGGAGAGACGTAAGTAATTGTTAGGCAACAGACTGAAGTCTTAAACCCCCAAAGTTTTTGGTAAGTGGACGGAGATGCTTATATCTCCCAATATTTCATAAAATATTTCTTAAATATTTTTAAAAATTTCTGCAATGTTATCCACTGTGTATCTATAATGAACAATTATTTTAAGACGGCAGCCTAAAACGTTGTCACTACAGTGTGTGTAAATAAAAAAAAACAATTCTTAGACGATGGGGGGGGGCATTTATTGGAATCTTATATCACATCTCTGAGCACTAAAAGCATGAGTTATTTTGTAAAAACGACAGCTTTAAAAGTCACGGTGCACTGTGCAAACCCAAAATTTTAAAGTAATTTCGAGACAACACTCTGAAATTTTAAATTAAAATCTATGACTATCAGCATTGAAAATGAGCAATTTTATTAAGATGACAGCTTAAAAGCCTACCTGTGAGCTAATTTTGTATAACGTATAGTGATCAGCTAATTGTTGAGCGTACGGATAGGCCAGCTCAAGGTCAGCTAATTGTTGAGTGTACAGACAGACAGGCCAGCTGACTGAGTGGCGGGAAAGCGCCGCTGCGCGTCGTCGCCAGAGAGAGAGAGAGAGAGAGAGAGAGAGAGAGAGAGAGAGAGAGACAGACAGACAGCGAGAAGGACAGAGAGAGACAGAGAGAAGGACAGTGCGACCGAAGAGAGAGTGTACGCTGAGAGTGAGATAAGTTGTAGAAGGAGTGCTAGTCGTGTGTAGAAGACGTTAGAGTAATAATATAATAAGATGGTGTTTCTGTCGTGCAATTGTATTGTTTGTCGTCGTTGATGCATTGTTGTGTTGTTTGCGAATGTTGGAAATCGAAGAAGAAAATACAAGAAACTGATCTTTGTTGTCAGTGAACAAGTTTAAGAACTTTAGACACTTATAACCTAGCCATAGCTACCGCAGTACAGTGAATAGGTTAGGCCTAGGCTGCGCTGCAGAACTAAAGAAGAGACTGGAAAATCGTGGGTGATTATGGAAGATCACATTTGGTGATAGCGGTGGGATATCGTATCCAAGTTACGGACGTTGGGATATTGTCAATCCAAGTTACGGACGGTGGGATTTCGTATCCAAGTTACGGACGGTGGATTGTCAATCCAAGTTTACAGACGGAGGAATATTTACGAACGGTGGATTTTGAAGCCAAGCTACGGACAGTGGATTTCAAATCATTACGAGAAGCCGACCACACGGGAGAAGGAGAATGAGCATTTGATTAACCGGAGAAGCATTCCGAGCATCCGAACAACTGGTGAGAAGATACAACGGGCATACGAACGACATTACGACAACGCAACGCCATAGAGAGGTATACAAAACTCGCTCCTTGAATAAACAAGCAATAGGAATTAAAGTCAACCAATCACAGCAATTATAGCCACTCCCTCGATTTCTTCAAGGAAATCATTTGAAGTAAAGAAGTAAGATGGAGAAACTTACAGAACAAAAACAAGCTAGTATAAAAAAGATGTCTTCTGATCGAATAATAAAATTATTAATCGAAGCTGGTCTAGACGTGGAAGAAGTCGAAGAGATGTCAAGGGAAAATTTGATGAGAGCTTTAGCAGAGGATTGGCTAAAAAAGGAAGCTGAAGAGAAAGGCGCTGTGGGTGGGGCTGAGGAGAAACCACAGGCTATGTCTATGGAGGCGTTGATGCAATTTATGATGATGAGGGAGGAGCAACGGAGACAAGAAGAGAAAGAGAAAGAGGAGAAACGTAGACAAGAGGAGAAAGAGAAAGAAGAGCAACGGAGACAAGAAGAGAAAGAACGGAGACAAGAAGAGAAAGAACGGAAACAAGAAGAGAAAGAGAAAGAGGAGAAACGAAGACAGGAGGAGAAAGAGAAAGAAGAGCAACGGAGACAAGAAGAGAAAGAACGGAGACAAGAAGAGAAAGAACGGAAACAAGAAGAGAAAGAGAAAGAGGAGAAACGGAGACAGGAGGAGAAAGAACGGAGACAAGAGGAAAAAGTAAGAGCAGAACAAGCAGAAAGGATGAGACAAGAAGAGATAGAGATGCAGAAGCAGCAGTTCCAGCTTCAGTTAGAACAACTGAAAAGAGATCGTGACGAAGCTGAACGAAGAAGAATGGAATTGATGATAGAATACGAGAGGGCAAGGAAAAGTGATGAAGAAATACGGAAACAACAGATTGAAGAGCAAAAGGCTCGCGAGGAAGTCAAGGAAGCCATGCGTTTGGCAGAATTACAAAGAGCCGAAGAGATTCGACAGGAAGAATTGAATATGGAGAAAGAAAATTTGGAAAAGGCGGAACGAGAAAGGGAAGAACAAGTACATTTAGAACAAAAGAAACTCGCTCTTAAGGAAGCTCAGCTCCGAGAAATGGCTATAGAAAAGGAGGAACGCAGAAGGCAGTTAGAATTGTTGCAGCAGAAGATAGAACAAGAAGAACTGCGTAGGGAAGAAGATCAAAATAGACTGAGGGAACGAAATGAAGACGAAAGAAGAAGCCGTGAGGAGTTAGAACGAAATAGGATCCGAGAAAGTGAGACAATGGTGTCCAAGATTAAAAAGATAGGTGATGCAATGAAACACGTGTTACCTAAGATGCCATATGATATGATGGAGGTGCCATTATATTTTGAAACAGTTGAGAATGCATTCAACAGTTTTACGGTGGAAAAGCACTTTTTGGGTCAAATTGCTGTTGCCACTAATGACACCAAGAGCGAGAACGGTGTTAAACCGATTGTCTTTTGATGATCTAGACAATTACGACATAGTGAAAGAACATTTACTGAAAGAATTCAAATTGACAGCGAGAGAATATCGATCACGATTTGTAGATGCGAAGAAAACGGCAGAAGAGACATACACTATGTTTACAGCAAGATTGAAGAATCTGTTGAACTATTATGTCAGAAGTAGGCGAGTGGGCAAAGACTATGAGAAGTTATTTGATCTGTTGGTGGCGGATAAGTTGAAAGAATGTCTACCACCGGGTCCACTACAGTTTGTACTAGCAAAGGAGGGTACTGAATGCTTGGAAGCTAGTAATGTTGCAGATCTCGCAGACATACATGTGAACAATCGAATTGGTCTAATGTTTCAAGACAAACCGAAATATGAAGCATGGGGTAATAGTTCGAAGCAAACCAGGTGGAATAGTAGTAACAAAGAAACGGGAAGCCAAGCCAGAAGTAATGAAGTAAGGAAAGATAGTGCTCCTGGAAGACAGTTTGGTCAAGATAGAAGAGAAGCAACGGGTGACAGACAAATATATAGTCGAATTCCAGTGATGGGACGCCAAAGAGAAAGCAATGCAGCATATACTCCGTACAATTACAGACGGGAGAGCACTGAACAGAGAGGTATTGTGAGGAAACGTTGCCATAATTGTCAGTCAGACCGACATTTGATAAAGGATTGTCAAGCACCACCAAGAATGACAAATCTGAGAAATAGATTTACTCGAAGTGCAGAAAATCTCAGAGTAAATCAGATCCAAGTAATGAATGCACCTAATCAGCTGGAAGGACAAGACAACCGCGAAACGGAAGTGAAGTCAGTAATGAAGTGTACGCCTCAGTTTACTATACAGAGAGAAGTAGTAAAATCTGCTCCCATTACGGATACTTGTCGAGAAACAGAAAGTAAAGATCAGTGTCAACGTACGAAGAAGTCCTTACTACGGCATGTAGATGTAGAGATACGTGGAAATGATGACAGTTGTCATCCCGTGCAAGTCAAAGCGCTGATTGACTCTGGTACTGAGATTCCAGTAATCAATGACGAATTATTGAAAGGAGCGACAGTAGAAGAAATTGGCAGAGTACATTTGCAATGTGTGGCTGGAGAACCCATTCCAGCTAAGTTGGTGAAAATAGAAGTGCGGATGAGTGGTCATAACGTACACGAAGGAGGAGATTTGAAGGACAAGGGAGTAAATATCGCGCCATATTTAACCTTGGTATGTGCCAGCATTCCAGCAGTCTTGTGCAAAGATAACAAAGAAAAGTTCTTGCTGCATCCAGAAATAATTGCAGAACTGAAAGAGGTTCCACCAGTGAGTGTATTGCAAGGAGAATTGCAAGCGAATGTGACTACGAGAGCACAAAGTCGGAGAAGAGAAGTGGAAGAAGGAGAAGAGGAACAGCTAAATGAAAGTTTGCTAGACGATGACACAGAAAGCGATGATGAACAAAGCGTTCAAGAAGAAGAAGGAGTAACATCCGGGAGCAATGAAATTGAAGAAGAGATGGTTGCACGTGAACGTGATGATTATGATGATTCTGGAAGTGATAGTGAAATGGACACGAGTATGAGAGATTTGTTTGCCGAGAATACGAGTGATGAAAGACAATTGGCAGACGCAAAGAAATTTGAAGAGCAGCAGAGAAATGACGAGTCACTGAAGTCGTGGTGGAAGATAGCTGAAGACAAAGGATCAGAGTTTAGTGTGGTGAATGGGTTGATGTATAAGAAGCATCAAATGTTGGACCAGTTGGTGTATCAGTTGGTGTTGCCGAAGGAAAGAAGAATTCAGGTGATGGAATTGGCACACGAGTCAGTATTTGGCGGACACTTGGGAGAAGAGAAGACAAGAGAACGTATCAAATTGTCCTTTGTGTGGCCAAGGATGCGTAGAGATGTGGTGAAATTCTGCAAGTCTTGTGAGAAGTGTCAGTTGAAAGCACGAAGTTTGGTGATGGATCGAGTACCGATTACGCCAATACCAAGGGAGGATGTGCCGTTCAGAAGAATGACAATGGACGTCGTAGGACCAATCGAACCGACGTCAGCAGCAGGGCATAAGTATTGCTTGTGCATCGTAGACTCATGTACAAGATGGCCGACAATCTTTTTGATGAAGTCATTGACTGCTAAGGCTGTATGCGAAGCTCTGATGAAGTTGTTCATGGATGCGGGAGTTCCGTCAGTGATAACGAGTGATAGAGGAACGAATTTTACAGCCAGTCTAACGAGAGAATTTCTGAAATTGATGGGGTGTTGTCCTCGATTCGATTCGCCAGGACATCCAGAAGCGGCCGGATTAGTGGAGAGATGGAATCAAACGTTCAAGAAGATGGTTCATCATGTCATTGTGGAAAATCCGAGACAGTGGCATAAAATCATCCCATTTACAGTCTGGGCATTGAGAGAAGTGCCTAATGCAACTACAGGAGTGGCACCGTATCTGCTGGTCTATGGAAAGTTGCCGAGAGGGCCACTAACCATTCTTAAAGAAAGCTGGACCAAAGAGATAAATTTACCACCGAACATTGGAGTGCAACCGGCAAAGTACTTGAAGAATTTAAGAGCAGACATGGAAAAGGCCTTGACATTCGCCGAGAGCTGTGCTGAAGAAAAGCAAAAACAATACGCCAGTCAATATAACAAAAGAGCAAAAGATAAAGGATTCGAACCAGGAGAAAACGTCATCGTGCTGTATCCAACGTCAACCAATAAATTAATCTCACGATGGCATGGTCCATGCACTGTCTTGCAAAGAAGATCCAAATATTCGTATCTCGTGGACATGAATGCAAACGGTCGACGGATTATTCATGCCAACAAGATGAGGAAGTTCATTACGAGAACATTGTCTTGTGGTCTGATCGTGGAAGAGGATGACGAATTTGGATCAGTGGTAGAAATACCGCTGAAGGAAGACTATTCAGAGACAAAACAGAAATCACTCCAATTGGATTATGAACAAATTGGACATCTTACGAGCGAACAGCAGAAACAATTACTTGATGTACTGAATCGTTATGCAGACAGATTTTCGGACAAACCGGGACTATGTACATTAGTAGAACATGAAGTGGTGTTGAAACCAGACTTTCGAGAAAAAGAATTCATGGCATATCGAATACCACTAATATACCGGGCAGAAGTGGAAAGACAAATACAAGAGATGCTGAAAGAAAACATCATTCAACCATCGTCAAGCAGAATGGCAAGTCCACTTGTCATTGTCAAAAAGAAGGATGGATCCTTGAGATTGGCTTGTGACTACAGATACATTAACTCTTTTACTGAGAACTGCAGATATCCTATGCCAATCGTCAATGATGTTTTGAGCAAAGTCGAAAAATCCAAGTTTATTTCTGTTATGGACTGTCGCAGTGCCTATTGGACTTGTCCTGTGAAAAAGAGTGATCAATGGAAGACTGCGTTTGTTACACATAATGGACTGTACGAATTTACGCGTGTTCCTTTTGGAATGATTAACTCTGGACGGACTTTTGTAAAAGCGATAAATATGATTTTGCAACCGATACATGATTTCACTGAACCTTATGTTGATGACATTGCAGTGCATTCTAATGATTGGGACATTCATTTAAGGCATTTGGAATTATTTTTGAAACAAATTAGACTGCATAATGTAACGTTGAACTTGAAGAAATGTGTGTTTGGTAAGAGTGAGGTGAAGTTCATCGGTCACCTTATAGGATCAGGGAAGAAGATGATGAATCCAGATAGGATTGACAGTTTGATTAATTTGAAGAAACCTGAAACCAGGAAGGAAGTGAAACAAGTTTTAGGATTTTTTGGGTTTTACAGACAGTTTATTTGTAATTTTGCTGAAATTGCTAAACCATTGACAGACTTAACCAGCAAGAAAGTACCTGAGAACATTGTTTGGACTGATGCACATCAGAAATCCTTTGATTCACTTAAACAGATTGTCTTGTCAAATGTGGTTTTATATATGTTTGAGGTTGGTAAACCTTTTAATTTGTACTGTGATAGCAGTGATTTTGCTGTGGGAGCTGTCCTATCACAGGTGGACAATGAAGGGATAGAACGTCCCGTTTCCTTTATAAGTCAGAAGCTGACAGATACCCAGAGGAGATGGGCGACGATTGAGAAGGAAGCCTATGCAATCATATGGGCTTTAAATAAGTTGAAAGAAATTCTTATTGGTTCTAAGATTAATGTGTTTACAGACCATAATCCTTTAGTTTACTTGACTGAATCAATGTCGAAATCTGCTAAGTTAGTCAGATGGTCATTATCATTACAAAATTTTGACATTTTGTTGAACTATAAGAAAGGTAAATTGAATGTAGTAGCTGATTGTTTATCTAGATTGTAGCGTAAGATATTTTATGATGTTATATATATTGGACTGTTTGCATTGTTTAGTTAAGGTACGTTCGCTAATTTTTATAGATAATTAGCTCTCTTTAAAAGAAAGGAAAGAGGTAATGTGAGCTAATTTTGTATAACGTATAGTGATCAGCTAATTGTTGAGCGTACGGATAGGCCAGCTCAAGGTCAGCTAATTGTTGAGTGTACAGACAGACAGGCCAGCTGACTGAGTGGCGGGAAAGCGCCGCTGCGCGTCGTCGCCAGAGAGAGAGAGAGAGAGAGAGAGACAGACAGACAGCGAGAAGGACAGAGAGAGACAGAG
This sequence comes from Lumbricus terrestris, assembly GCA_949752735.1. Lineage (NCBI taxonomy): Eukaryota > Metazoa > Annelida > Clitellata > Crassiclitellata > Lumbricidae > Lumbricus > Lumbricus terrestris. The sequence continues at coordinate 1,309,188 of OX457048.1, read as the reverse complement.
AGAAGGACAGTGCGACCGAAGAGAGAGTGTACGCTGAGAGTGAGATAAGTTGTAGAAGGAGTGCTAGTCGTGTGTAGAAGACGTTAGAGTAATAATATAATAAGATGGTGTTTCTGTCGTGCAATTGTATTGTTTGTCGTCGTTGATGCATTGTTGTGTTGTTTGCGAATGTTGGAAATCGAAGAAGAAAATACAAGAAACTGATCTTTGTTGTCAGTGAACAAGTTTAAGAACTTTAGACACTTATAACCTAGCCATAGCTACCGCAGTACAGTGAATAGGTTAGGCCTAGGCTGCGCTGCAGAACTAAAGAAGAGACTGGAAAATCGTGGGTGATTATGGAAGATCACACTACCATTACAGTATGGAAATTAAGAAATAAAACAATGGGGAGGGGCATTGAAATCTTGCACCATGTCTTTCAGCAATGAAATCATGATAAATTTCGCTAAAATGACACCCTAAAATGATACCACTGCAGTGTGGAAATAAAAATTCTATGTTGGGGAGGAGGCACATCCCCCTGCCCAAACCCATTCCCCTGCTAGACCTATATGTTGAAATCTGAAATCACTTTTTTATCAGCACAGAAGTTTTAGAGTTATTTTGCTAAGTTGACATCTTAGAATGGTACCATAATAAACGTGGAAAATCTGAATTTTTTATAATTGTGAGTATATTCATTGAAGTTTAGACCACTCTTGTCAGCATTGAAATAGTATAGCAATTTTGCTTTAGATGACAACTTAAGATGCCGCCATTGCAGTGTGGAAATTAGAAAATTTCTGATGTGGAGGGGCATATCCCCTCCCTAAGTCCATGCCCTCTCGGCGCCACGTGCTTCGGAGATTTTCCGTGGGATGCTCACCTTTTCCCAGAAACCTTGATTCCCCGGGAAGGGACTAGAAAAAAACACAGGTTAGTGGGGGGGGGGTGAGGGGCTAGATTAAACATTGGTTATAATTCTGCCACTCGCGGGAAGAGAACCCTTTGTTTTATCTAAACAAATGGGAAAGGACATTATTTATGTAGGCCTATGTCCTAAACCGTGTTTTTCAGAAATTTTCATGACTTTATCGCTCATAAATAAAGCTGGCAAACAAAAGCCTGAAACACGCTCTAGCTGATGCCAAAAGTAACAAATGCTTTGGTTTCTGGGGCTCCGCCCAAGACCCCGCTGGGGAGCTTACGACGCTCCTCCAGACCCCTAGTCGGCATTGGCTTCGTGCCTTCGGCACTCGCTGCTTCGCACCTTCGGCGCTTACAATAATTCTGAGCACCCCCACGAAAATTTTCTGGTTGCGCCCCTGTTGGTATTGAATTAGTCTTCTAGTGTACCATGCAGCTCTTCCGAAAGCGAAATCTTAGGTCTTCGCTCATCAGCAAAACTAAGGAATTTTTAATTGAGCAAGTAATCTGTGATCTTTTCTTGAAGGTCCGGTTGAATGTGTCGGATACCCATGTCCTGCAGACAAATACTGCGTCTTGAATGAAGCAACCAAGCAACCGGAATGCGTCTGCAATGACGTCTGCTACCTACTCATTGATCCAGTTTGTGGCAGCGATGGTCATACACATGACAACAAATGTTTTCTTAGAGTGGCGGCATGTAAAACCAACAAAGTAATCACGATTCAACGCCAGGGACGGTGCGAGGGCGGTAAGTTGGTAGACAAATTATTGTGCTTGTGGGGCCTGGAAAATTAGTAGTGGTTGACACGCTGGCCAAGAATGCGAGAGGTAGTGAGTTCGAGCCCCCGTTGGGTGGATTTGCTTTGTAGGCTGCCATTGGCGCCGTGTAATTACAAAGCTGTCTGTTCAGTTGGTAGTTAAGTTTAATTAAGATTACTGCATAATTTGTAAACGTAAAGCGCAGTGCGTCTTGCAGGCGTTTAATTAAAGAAAAGATATTATTATTATTCTATGATGTGAGAAAATGCTGTTTGTTTTTTGCCATCGCCATTAAATGTTTGGGGCTTATCTTTGAGAACAAAGATGGGGTAACGGTTTCTAACCTTAACTACTACTGTTGCTGTTACTGCTACTGCTACTGCTCCTGCTGCAGCTGCTGATACTGCTACTGCTACAACTACTCGCGCCTCAGATTCACACTTTGGTGTGACCTTGCGCGCGTAATAAATTTATGTAATTATAATAATAAAATACTCCTACTATCACTAATCACTACCACTAAGACTGCTGCTACTACTACTACTACTACTACTACTACTACTACTACTACTACTACTACTACTACTACTACTACTACTACTACTACTACTACTACTACTACCACTACTACTACTACTACTACTACTACTACTACTACTACTACTACTACTACTACTACTACTACTACTACTACTACTACTACTACTACTACTACTACTACTACTACTACTGCTACTACTATTACTACTACCACTACCACTACTACTACTACTACTACTACTACTACTACTACTACTACTACTACTACTACTACTACTACTACTACCACTACTACTACTGCTACTACTACTACTACTTCTACTACTACTACTGCTGCTGCTGCTGCTGCTACTGGTGATGTTGGTGCCATAAAAACTACTATTGCTATAGTTTTGCAATTAAAGTTAGTATTAATAATAATATTTTTTTGCCCCGAGGTATCTAGGATCCCTCAGGGACTTCATTGCCAACTAATGTTTAAAATCTAGACCGGAATTGTCAGGCCTCGTCTTCAGGGTTTGAGGAGAAGGTTTTTTATTTATTCTAAGTGACCAATTTATAGCGCTGAATGTTGACGCTGGAAAAGAAAAAGTTGCTTAGCGTCTTTCACCAGTAATGGACGAAATGCGCTTGCCGATTTCGTTGATGAATTCCAAGTCTGATGGATTAAGTGGACCTAGGATCTCCATGGCCAATGGTTTGAAGATGTAAGAGACTGGAAGAACTGCATATTTCTGGCTTTTACGGTTGGCCGCCTACACTGATGCCGGTCCAACCAGATTGGCCGGTTGAGTAATGTACGATACGGCACAAGTATGCACAATTGTGGCGTCCCACGCCAGATTCTTCCCCTCGGACCAGGGTATTAGGGTTGCACCGTCGGGCCTTTTGCCGTCAGATCTAAATAGGCCTGCGGGTTCCTTGACCCTCGGAACATCCGCTTTGAGGAGGGCGCGCCAGATGATGTCGTTTATGACGTGGTGGCGCTCGGAGCGTCCCAAGGCCCTCCTGCAAACGAAGCCATGGTAGACCTCCGAGCCAACTCCAGCGCCACAGTGGCATGTGTGGGGACCGCACAAGTTCAGGCTCAACCTCATTCCCACCGTCACCCGGACCTGATTATCCAAAGCGAGGCCACACGCGGCAATCGGGAGCGCAGTCAGCCAGTCGGCTTCCTTTTCCATTTTGTTACTGTGGCTACATAAATTTCGGTGATGACGGCTCGTATTTGAGATGAAACTACAACGACCACAGCTGGGATGTTCTTTTGAACAAAGGACAAGTAGGCCTACAGATTTTGCCGTTTTAAGTTGTGAGCCTTGGTCAAAAGAGTTTCATGGTCGAAAAATATTGAGAAGCACTGGAGCCTATGACTATAGCATCCATAGTATGGATCAGATTGCGGCACATAGGTCGTACTAGAAGTGAGCATCCCAGAAAATGTAGTAGGCCTAATTAAAGATGTTTTTAAGTTAATGTTAGATAGTCGCCAACATCTCAAGATATACTACGAAGACTTTGATTTCTGGCGATGGTGAATTTGTAGACAGCCATTTGTCGGAATAGTTTGCGATTACTATTTTCAAATACATTTTTGCAGCACCACCTACCCGAACTCCAGAAACTCCGATTCCAGAAACTCCGATTCCAGAAGGCTCCAGTGCTCCAGAAACTCCGATTCCAGAAACTCCTGCTCCAGAAACTCTTATTCCAGAAACTCCGATTCCAGAAGGCTCCAGTGCTCCAGAAACTCTTATTCCAGAAACTCCTGCTCCAGAAACTCTTATTCCAGAAACTCCGATTCCAGAAACTCCTGCTCCAGAAACTCCGATTCCAGAAACTCCTACTCCAGAAACTCCAGAAACGCCGACGACTGCAGGTGGGATGTTCATTTGAACAAAGACAAGTAGGGGTAAAGATTTTGCCGTTTAAATTGCGAGCTTCGGTCTAGGATTGTAAGATAAGATGTTTAAAATTAATTGGAAATTTAGAATCGACGCAAAATTTATTTTCAACATCATATTATATAAATGCTAAGCGGGAATACCGCCTAAAGCACTTTCTAGTCAAAAGAGTTTAATAGTCTAAAAAGATTGAGAAGCACTGTACTAGATGTATGATTACTATTGCACCACAGTGCAGATATTTGATCTGATTGCTACACCAAGGGAGTGCTAGAATCGAGCACGCTGGAAAACGTAGTTGTGCCATTTAACGATGATTTCAAAGGAATGATAGAGAATCGTCAACATCTCAGGATAGCCTATACATTGTGGCCCATAAAAAAAATAATCCCCTACGGTATTTTGCCAATATCTTGGCCAAAATTAAGAATATTTCGATTCTAGTTTTACAGCTTTAAGTTGATTCATATCTACGTACAACATCCAATTTTCAACGAAATATTTGAAACATAACTATAGGTATATCACGCTTAGTGAGCCCAACAACTGGTTTTTTTGACGATCCAAAAACGTATCGCAGCAAAAAGTGAACAAAATACATCTCAAATAATTGTTATCAAACGAACTTGATATTGTCAGATAAGGTAGCCATTATTCTTGATATTTTGAAAATAGTCATGTAGGCTACCTGCGACGGTGCACGTCAGTGTGACATCATTTAGCAAGATGACACTGAAATTGCGAATACATTATCTTTTCACTTCATTTTTGTTTTTTAAACAGTAAGGATGAAATTTATGAGACATTAAAATGGCCAAAGCTTCAACGACAGACAAAATGTGTTTTCAGATACTTCACGAGCAGGGTCTTTGAGCTTAAGCTATATTATATTCACCACTTACCCTGTCGAGCAGTGATAACGGAGAAATCATGAGCTAAATTGAGACTTAAGATAGGCTTATATGCCGTTTTTGAAAGGAGACCGGCTCAACGTCAATATTAGTGTTCTGGTTTTATTTGAAAAGAATCAATAACTCCTAATGATTAATCTCCAGTTTTTTTACCGTTAAATCATATCAAGTGTGAGGAGCTATGCCAGAGAAATACCATAATATGCAGCCAAAACCTAGAGTGATATTAGAATGTATGGCCGCATTGGCGTTTACAATGTATATTCCCATGATGGTGGCATTCATCTTCATCTCTTCACTGCTTGAAAACCTTTCACTGGTTTGTCACGTTGAGAGGGATTATGAGCAGCTCTGCTGCGAGAATCGCTTTACAGTTACTGTTCATAGTATTTTCATTAGAGCAGATCAGATTGGTGGCAGGATGTTGTAAAACAAGTCGATCCGTCGGCATCTTAATTCTGCCACTCGGGTAAAACTCCGAGACCCTGCGGGTGGCTCGGTCGCAATATAAACGTGGAGTAGCGGTGGTGAAGGATCTCACCCTCAGGGTCGAAGCCATAACACAGCCGCTATATAAATATGCGATTACATTTACATTTACATTTACCCATCAAGCGAATGTGAGATTGATCTTGCAAGCAATGTCGAACCTGACCTGAGGAATCTTCTTCAATTCAGTACACAAGTCATGTGCTTCCTTTTTCTTTTGTTACTGTGGCTATATAAATTTCGTTGACGACGGCTGGTATTTGAAATGAACGCTGACTCATGTTCTGCCAAAAAACTACGACCACCACATGAAGGATGTTCTTTTGAACAAAGAACAAGTAGGCCTACAGATTTTGCCTTTTAAATTGTGAGCCTTGGTCAAAAGAGTTTCATAGTCGAAAAATATTGAGAAGCACTGTAGCCTATTAGATGTATGATGACTATAGCATCCGTGATATATGGATCATTGATCAGATTGCTGCACATTATGTGTACTAGAAGTGAGCATCCCAGAAAATGTAGTAGGCCTAATTAAAGATGTTTAACTTTTAAAATTAATGTTAGAGAATCGTCAACATCTCAAGATATGCTACGACGACTTTGATTTCTGGCGTTGGTGAATTTGCAGACAGCAAATTTTCTCTGAATAGTTTGAGATCACTATTTTGAAATAAATTTGTAGCACCCCCTCCTACTCCGACTCCAGAAACTCCAGAAACTCCGACTACAGAAACTCCAGAAACTCCGACTCCAGAAACTCCAAAACCTTCGACTCCAGAAACTCCGACTACAGAAACTCCAGAAACTCCGACTCCAGAAACTCCAAAACCTTCGACTCCAGAAACTCCGACTACAGAAACTCCGACTACAGAAACTCCGACTACAGAAACTCCAGAAACTCCGACTACAGAAACTCCAGAAACTCCGACTACAGAAACTCCAGAAACGCCGACGACCACAGGTGGGATGTTTATTTGAACATAGGGCAAGTAGGCCTACAGATTTTTCCGTTTTCAATTGTGAACCTTGGGTCTAGGATTGTAAGATTAGAAGTTTATAATCAATTGGGAATTTAGAATTAGCTGTGTTACGGCGCCATATCATTCGTCATTGTTATTAGAATGGTGGCGCCACCATTCGTCGTGGCAGACCATTTGACCTGTTGCATAATTTACTCCTGACCATAGGCGCAATCACGTCCTAAAAGTTGGGGGGACTAAATGAATCACGTCCTAAAAGTTGGGGGGGGACCATAATGATAAAGTCAATGGGACCACTCAAAAGTTGGTTGGGACGCGTCCCGTGGGTCCCATAGGGTGGTTGCGCCTATGCTCCTGACCTACTTTATCACTTGCCAAATGTTTTAAAAAGTTTTTCATTTCTTCTTTGCATTTCCTTTCTTCGACCCACTGAATTACTCCTTGACCAAACGCGACGTGCTAAAATGTTTTCCTCTTGACGATGCAGCCTCCGTCCTAAATAATCCTTTGGATTTACGAGAATTGTAGGCCTATCGGTGACCTTGTAAACTTGATCGCATAAGCTTACCGAAACAACGGCGCCCAACTTACATCATCTCATATTGAATTGGTTATCCAATGCACCATGAAACTCTTCTAAAAGCGAAGTCTTGGCTCTTCGTTCATAAGAAAAACTGATGAATTTTGGATTTAATTTAAATTTATGATCAATATTCTTGTAGGTTCGGATGTCTGTGCCGGATATTCATGTCCTGATAACAAATACTGCCTTGTGAATGCAACAAACAATCGCCCGGAATGCGTCTGCATTAATTTCTGCCCTCCGATCTATGCTCCAGTTTGTGGCAGCGATGGTCAAACATATGGCAACGACTGTATCCTTAGAGTGGACGCATGTCAAGCCAACAAAATAGTCACGATTCAACGCCAGGGACGCTGCGAGGACAGTAAGTTGGTAGACAAGTCTAACTAGGCCTATCTTTCTATAGAGTGTGAGAAAATATTGTTCTTGCTATTGCAATTAACTTTTGCAGGTTAACCTGCTAAAGAACAAAGACGGGAGGTCGGTTTCTAACCTTGGCGTATAACAACAATAATATTTTTAATAGTAGTCTAATAATAGTGATAAAGATAATAATAATAATAATAATAATAATAATAATAATAATAATAATAATAATAATAATAATAATTAATAATAATAATGATAATAATAATAATAATAATAATAATAGTGGGGCAGCCGAACACGCCGCAAACCGGAAGTGCGCCAAATATTCAACACTCCCGGCCACCCACGACTTCGTCCCCATCGCCATCGAATCGCTGGGCCCCATCAATCGGTCAGGTCGCGAATTCCTGTCTGAGCTGGGGCGCCGTATGACCGCCGCTTCTGGTGACCCTCGTGAGACTGTGCACTTATTCCAACGGCTATCGATATGCACTCAAAGATTCAACGCCATAGCATTCAGGGGCACTTTCACACAACCAACCGGAGTCGAGGACGACCAGCCATACCAACAATAATTGCATTATGTATTAGGCTTTGCATGCATCTGTGGGAATACAATTAGCACATTTTGCTAGTGTCTAGCCTAGTGCTCACCGTTAATCAGTTCCAGCCAGTTGATGTTGCTCTGTTGGTTTTGAAAATAAATGATGGTTTTTTAATAATAATAATAATAATAATATCTCTATCACAATGCAGCGCTTTAACGCAGTAGCTTTTAGGGGCACCTTCATCAGACCCACGCCCGATATGGATGAGGTGTAATCGTTCCAGAATAGATGCATTGCTTTTATAAACTCTAAGTCCCTGGGGGAATGAAGTACCTCAGGGCAATATAAATAATAATAATAATAATAATAATAATAATAATAATAATAATAATAATAATTTAAAAAAATAAAATAATAATAATAATAATAATTTAGCGATTTGATGCCGTTCCAGATGGTTTTATTTTGTCCTCAGTTTAATTTTTAAGTAACCGGAGGTATCCCAACTTACCAAGTACCTCGCAGCATTAAAAATAATGGTGGTAGTAGTAGTAGTAGTAGTAGTAGTAGTAGTAGTAGTAGTAGTAGTAGTAGTTGTTGTAGTAGTCGTAGTAGTAGTAGTAGTAGTAGCAGCAGCAGTAGTAGTAGTAGTAGTAGTAGTAGTAGTAGTAGTAGTAGTAGTAGTAGTAGTAGTAGTAGTAGTAGTAGTAGTAGTAGTAGTAGTAGTAATAGTAGTAATAGTAGTAGTAGTAGTAGTAGTAGTAGTAGTAGTAGTAGTAGTAGTAGTAGTAGTAGTAGTAGTAGTAGTAGTAGTAGTAGTAGTAGTAGTAGTAGTAGTGGTAGTAGTAGTAGTAGTAGTAGTAGTAGTAGTAGTAGTAGTAGTAGCAGTAGTAGTAGTAGTAGTAAAAATAATAATAATAATAATAATAATAATAATAATAATAATAATAATAATAATAATAATAATAATAATAATAATAATAATAATAATAATAATAATAATAATTCAGCCGGTGGCCATAGAGACATTGGGTCCGCTCAATCCTTCAGCCTCAGACTTCGTAAATGAAATTGGCAGCCGGATCTCTTCTATCACTTGCGACAGACGTGAAGCTTTCTTTCTTTTTCAACGTGTGTCCATTTGCATTCAACGCTACAACGTGGTCGCTTTCAAAGGTACTTTTGCCTCATACCCTGAAGACGAGGCCTGACCCACCAAACATACATTCTTTAGTTAATAATAGTCCATAAGTCCCTGGGGGAATGAAGTACCTCAGGGCAAAAAATAATAATAATCTATATAAATTAAGAGAAGATTCTGTGTCTGTCTGTTTGTCCGTGATGCATTTCGACAGTTTTCAAGTTTTTCGCTTCGGCATGGGGACACCCATAGGGGGGGGGGGGGGGGCGGGGTCATGAATCTCTGCCGCCATGGGGCCTGGGTGGGATTAAAAACCCTAATTTTTGCTACTTTTCAGCCGTTGCCATGCATAGTTTTCCACTTATTCAGGTGAAGCGTTACGGCTAGACAGATTTTTACACGGGCCTTCTCTCTTCCACCCGGCACACCCCCCGGCCGAGGCCGGCCGGGGTGTGCGTTTGGTGGGGTTGTGGCTGGAGTGGAGGGAGGAAATTTTCCCGAAAACCCAAATTTCACGGGTGGCGTACAGGTGAATGTCGGAGTTTGGTGTGGGTTGGTGTTGTGGGGTGGGTGGGGGCTGAGGGGTCGGGTGGGTCGGTAGGGTGAAATGGGAGGAATCTTTCCCGGAAACCCAAATTTCTCGGGTGGCGTACCGGTTGATGTCGTAGTGTGGTGGGGTGCGGTGGGGTGATGGGAGGTGGGGGAGAAAATGTTTCCGGACAACCCAAATTTCACGGGTCGCATACCGGTGAAGGTCGGAGTGTGGTGGTGTGCGCGGGTGGGGTGGCGTGAGGGTGGAGTTAGTGGGGCGGGGTTGGGTCGGGTGGGTGGTGTGAGGGGGAATGGGGTGGGCAGTAGGAGTGCGGATGGGGTCATTTGGGGTAGGGAAGTAGGAGATTTCTGGCGTTAGTGAATTTGAAGTCAGCCATTTGTCTGGATATTTTGCGATGACTTTATTTTGAAATAAATTTTGTAGCAACAGGTCCTCCTCCGACTCCTACTCCGATTCCAGAAACACCAGAAACGCCGATTAGCACAGGTGGGATTTTCATTTGGACAAAGGCCTACAGGTTTTGCAGTTTAAATTCCGTGCCTTCTGTCTAGGATTGTAAGATTAGATGTTTATAATAAATTGGGAATTTAGAATCTTCGCAAAAATCTATTTTCAAAATATATAAATGCTAAGGTGGAATATCGCCTAAAGCACTTTATAGTCCCAAGAGTTTCATAGTCGAAAAAGATTGAGAAGCACTGTACAAGATGTGTGATTACTATTGCATCCACAGTACAGATCATTGATCAGATTGCTACACCTAGTGTATACTAGATTTGAGCATGCTAGAAAACGTAGTTGTCCTAATTAACGATGATTTTAAAGGAATGGTAGAGAATCGTCAACATCTCAGGATATACATTGTGGCCCATAAAAAACTAATCCCCTATGGTATTTTGCCAATATCTTGGCCAAAAATAAGAATATTTCGATTCCAGTTTTACGGCTTTAAGTTTAAGTTGATTCATATCTACGTAGAACATCCAATTTTCATCGAAATATTTGAAACATAACTATAGTTATATCACGTTGAGTTAGCCCACCCACTGTTTTTTGACGATCCAAAACCGTATCGCGGCAAAAAGTAAACAAAATACATCTCAAATAATTGTCATTAAACGAACTTGATTGTCAGATAAGGTAGGCCTAGTCATTATTCTCGATATTTTAAAAATAGTCATGTACCTGCGACGGTGCACGTCAAAGTGACATCATTTAGCAAGATGACACTGAAATTGCGAATGAAGAATCTTTTCGCTTCATTTTTTGTTTTTTAAACAGTAAGGTTTAAATTTATGAGACATTAAAATGGTCAAGGCTTCAACGACAGACAAAATGTGTATTCATATACTTCAGGGTCTTCGAGCTTAAGCTATATTATATTCATCACTTACCCTGTCGAGCAGTGAGAACGGAGAAATCATGAGCTAAATTGAGACTAAATATAGGCTTATATGCCGTTTTTGACAGGAGTGCGGCTCATCGTCAATATTAGTGTTCTGGTTTTATTGAAAAGAACCAATAGCCCCTAATGATTAATCTCCAGCTTTTTCCCGTTAGATCACATCACGTGTGGAGAGTTATGCCGGGGAAATACCTTAATATGCGCCCAAAAATTAAACTGATTCGAGAATATTATGGCCGCATTGGAGTTTAAATGGGAAGTTGATATTAGGCTACCTGTGGAAAAACATCAACAAGGCCATCCATAACTTTACAAAGAGACTGAGAACAAGTGTGAGCACTGGTGGTGGACACATTGAACACAAGTTGTGAAGCAATACCAAGCTCATTATTTTGATTACAATTAATTAAGATGTCACTTAATAAAATCGCGTTTTTCTTACTTTTTGGTGAGTTACGTTTTTGAATCTTCAAAAAACAATGACTGGGCTCACTAAGAGTAATACAACTTTGATCTATTTAAATTATATCGATGAAATTTGGCTATTGTGCGTATAATTTTATGGATAACCTTTTAACCCTATAACTTGAATCGAAAATTCTATTTTTTGCCAAGATAATTGGCAAAAATCCGTATAGGATTTCTTTTTATATGGTCCACTCTGCATAATTACGGAGACTCTGATTTCTGGTATTAGTGATTGTGCAGATAGACATTTTGTCTGAATAGTTTGCGATGATTCTATTTTCAAATAAAATTTAATGTTGTTTACGGCCGACTACTTCTACGCCGGACACAGGTTGGATGTTCATTTGAACAAAGGACAAGTAGGCCTACAGATTTTGCCGTTTTAAATTGTGAGTCTTGGGTATAAAATTTAAGATTATTTTCTTATGATAAATTGGGAATTTAGCATCTGCGCAAAAATCGTTTTCAAAATGATTAAATGCTAAGGTGTGATTCGCCTAATACACTTTCTAGTCAAAATAGACCTGGGAGTCGACCCCAATAAGTCGACCCCAGTCGACTTGGTCATCCCAAGTCGGGTCGGGTCGTTTCTGCTCACCGCAACTGACCCCAAGTCGAATTTTGTAGAGAGAAGTCACTTGAAGTTGTTTTTACCTCAAGTCGACTTAAACCGACTTGAGACACAAACATAGTTAAATCTGCCACTTCAAACCAATGATTGTGACAACATTTAAGCAGCTTTTGTTGCCTAGTGTGTTTACAAGAATGAGTGAGGCCTTTGCTAAACAGAGACTTAAGTAGGCTACTGATTATTTTGCCGGTAAGCTATCGTGCAGACTGCCGTCTGCCGATCTATTCATATAATTTCTAATTTTATGCTTAAACGCCACGCTTAGGCATGCGCTTAATTAAAACGGTGAAGCAAAATGTTACTAAAATATTAGCACGTGTGCTTATCAAGCAATCAGTGAACTTCTAGTGGTCAGTGAATTCGGCGCAAAGAAAGCTGGATCTACAAGGCCTATAATAAATCGATAGTTTGGCGCTACTTTGGAGCGCTGCATCTGGAGTTGTCTGCAGACGGAAAAACTATTGTAGGGCCAATTAGACAATGAAAGACTTTACTGTCAGTGAGTAGGCCTAGTAGCTGTAGTAGCCTACTGTAGGATGATGCGCTTGCAATGCTATAGTCTATGCTAAGTTGCAAAATGATGTTAGTGGCCAAATAATTATGAAAACAGAGTTACAAATTAGGCTTATCATAACACGCTATTCAGTGCAACCATGCAGTCCGCGGTCCGATATTTTTTCTTAGACCTTGTGCTTTTTACAAATTTATTTAATATTAATAATTAATAATAATGAGTGTAATCTGAATACCACAGACAATGGAAAAGGTAAAATTCATAGGCCTAATAATTTGCCGTCGCATTGTCTAGGTTACTAGATGACCCAAAGCATCCCAAAACTATTCAAACTGAAACACAAACAGCTTGAAATGAGCTTAATAACATGCAATTTAACAAATTCATGCATCAATTAGCCTAAGTGTTGAGGCCTCATTACTCATTTGTAGGCCTAAATGAAATTAATGCTTGCAGGAAAATTGACTTGACTTCTTGCATTAGTAGCCGTACGTAGACCTAGGCTAATGGCTAGTACCATGTCAGAAGTCGACTTGAAGTCGGAAGTCGGTTGTTTTTTTGCCAAGTCGAGTCAAGTCGTTTTGACGCCGAGAAGTCGACTTCAAGTCGACCTCAAGTCACTTTAGGGTCAAGTGGGGTCAGATTAGCTGACCAAAGTCACTCCCAGGTCTAAGTCAAAAGAGTTTCATAGTCGAAAACGATTGAGAAGCACTGTACTTGATGTATGATGACTATTACATCCACAGTAAAGAACTAAAGATGATTGATCAGATTGCTACGGCTAGGTTGTACTCGATTTGAGCATGATAGAAAACATAGTTGTCCTAATTAACGTTGATTTTAAAGGATTGATAGAGAATTGTCATTCGAAAATCTATGACGAAGAACATTAATTTCTTCTTGCAGAGAACGTAAAAATGTCTGAATATTATTTTTACGCTAGCTCTATTTACAAATAACTGTTGTAGCGTCGTCTGATCTGACTACGACTCTCATAACTACAGCGACCACAGGTAGGATGTTTACTTGAACAAAGGACAACCAATGACAGGCTATCTTCCGTTTTAAATTGTGAACTCTGCATCTAGTATAATGAATTCTAGTGTTATTAAATGTTTATGCTCAACTGGAAATTTACGAAATACTTTTTTAAAACAAATTTTCTTTGATAGCCCCATGTAGTATTCTGACCCAGAATAGCAGACACCAATTGCAAATCAAGAATGCCTGCCTTTCAACCACGAGCGAAGATAGGAATCTGACTTGAAAATAAATGCATGGAAAGTCTTTGCGTTGTTAATCGGTGAAGTCATCCATATAGTGGTGGCGTCGTTGCCTTGAAGCCGGAAGGTTCGAGGTTCGAATTTACCTCACCGCGTAGGGACCTTAGGCAAGTCCTTCACTCGCAATTGCTCAGCGATTCGACGTGAAACTCCGATGCAGTGTCCGCTCTGCATTCGGGAGCGCCTCTGAGTAGAGAGCTTGAAGGGGCGCTATAACAAGTGCACATACATACATACATAAACTCATCATATCCCATGAGTATTTTAACTATAATGCCATCACCAATTATTCATTAATATGAATTTTTAGTTTCTTCCTCCAGTGTAGACCTACTTCATTCATTCTTTCATTCATTCATTCATAGCATTTATATAGCGCCCCTTCAAGAAACTACTCAGAGGCGCTCCCAGCCCAACCACGAGCAAAGAAAAAAGACTTGAGAGACTTGTAGAACCCAGCCGGATGGGCCACAAGTAGAGAGCGAAGCGTAACCGGGAGGTCGTTCCAGACTGTAGGCCCCACAACCGAGAAAGCACGGCGCTGCTTAATAGCTAAGCGGGCCCGCGGGACCAGGTGTTCATCCCTAGCCGAAGAGCGAAGTACACGACGCGCTGCAACGTCAGAGACTGGACAGCAAAGATCACGTGTATGACGGAGCACAGCCAAGGACACAGCGTGAGACCACAGCAGCAATGCGGTATGAGATCCGCTGGGACACTGGCAGCCAGTGCAGCACATCACGCATATAGGCAGAGACAGGAGCAAATTTAGGAAGCCGCCCAACAAGGCGAGCAGCGGAGCGCAATACACGATCAAGTCGCCCCAGGACCCCAATGGGAAGACCAGCAAGTAAGGAGCAACAATTGTCAATTCGACTTGTAACAAAGACGTGGACAAGGACGACGACCGCGTCGAGAGAGAGAGCGGGAGACCACCAGAAGCTGGCAGACATTTGAGCAATAGATGCTCATAATAATTTATATGCAGCCAAGAACTATTAATTATGTGTATTTTTGACAAGTAGTGCCTATGAACTACGGTGGTAGAAACCAGTAAATAACATTAATGAATAATTGATAAAAATATTATTTTGTGGATTACTTATTGATGCATAAGCAAAATTTTCCTATGCATCCATATTATGTAACCTATTACAATGATTACGCTGTAGCTGCAAAATCTGGCAGGAAAACGTGCATTTCAGGAGGTGACTTATCTCTTAAGCAATCCGGGTAGAGTAGGTCTAATACATTCACGTTATTATAGGCAACATAGTCTAATCAAAAGGTAGTAAGATGATTGACAAGATTGTTTCCCGATATTGTCTATAGTGCTTACGCATATTCATGGTACAAATCCTGAACAAAACAGATAAGTAAGAGAGATTCATAGAGAGACTCAGAGAGAGAGAGAGAGAGAGAGAGAGAGAGAGAGAGAGAGAGAGAGAGAGAGAGAGAGAGAGAGAGAGAGAGAGAGAGAGAGAGAGAGAGAGAGAGAGAGAGAGAGAGAGACAGAGAGACAGAGAGACAGAGAGACAGAGAGACAGAGAGAGAGACAGAGAGAGAGAGAGACAGAGAGAGAGAGAGAGAGAGAGAGAGAGAGAGAGAGAGAGAGAGTGTGTGTGTGTGTGTGTGTGCAACTCTACCCTTCTTACAATGGCGCCCTTGTAACTAATTAGCTGTGTTACGGCGCCATAGAAATCGTCATTGTTATTATAATGGCGGCGCCACCATACGTCGCGGGAGAACATTTGAACTGCATAATTTACTCCTGACCTACTTTATCACTTGCCAAATATTTTTTTAAAGTTTTTCATTTCTTCTTTGCATTTTCTTTCTTCGACCCACGGAATTACTCCTTGACCAAACGCGACTTGCTAAAATGTTTTCCTCTTGCCGACAGGGCCGGATTAACAAATGTGGGGGCCCTGTTCGGTAAATCTGTGGGGGCCCCAACCTTACAGACTCACTGAGAAAAGGACACACAATTGACACAAAACGTGTTATATTCAACAAATCAACACTCGTCTATTAGTAATCAACTAATCATCAGTGGTGGCGCTAGGGGTCTATAAGCCCCCCCCTATAAAAGGCAACCCGGGTGCTAAAAAGGCCATCCGGGTTTTTTACATGCAAAACTGAAATATTTCCACGATTTTCAACCGGATGACTAAAAAAAGGTCGTCAGAAATTTTGGCGGATGAAAACGGAAAATTTCCATGAGAATTTTCTGCCGACCTTCTTTTTTTAGCGGGCTAAAAAAAAGAAGGTCGGCAGAAAATTTTGCGGATGAGAATGGAAAATTTTCTTCGTGACGAATCAGCCCACCAAAACTGAAATCCTGGCGCCGCCACTGTTAGTAATTCGATCATTCTTTTTTAAAATGTCATTTTATATTCCAGTCTAGTGTTAAGGTAGGCTATTCATCTATTAGGCCTACCGTATAAGAATATTAGAATCAGACTTTTTTTAACCAGGGCATCTATAGTCAGGGCAGTCATACAAGTAAATTGTGCAGAAGCGATTTATGCCCTAAATAAATTCTTGGCAGGGAAAATATTCTGGCAGTCTTATAATTATGGCAGGACAACGACAAGGCAAAGGATTTGTACCAGGGCATTTGCCATTTGTCCTACTGTAGCGCCGCCACTGATCACACACTAATACGTACAGGCCTACAATCCCTAAATTTTCGCGTTTACCCAAGTATAGTCTAGGCCTAGATCTAATTCGTAAAAGCAAAGAGTGTATAATGATGCCATTTCATAAATGCGTTGCATATATCACTTGAATTCCGATCGGAAGAGGTGTTAAGTGTAGGCTATAAAATCATATAGTTCTAAATAGGCTAGTTAAAAGTTAAAACTGATAGCCCTTGCTAGAATTTCTGGCCGATTTTAAGATAAGTCTGCTTGGAATTTCAAATTCCAATAAGGGCCCCCACACATGCTCAAAAGTTGTAAGTCTAGGCTATATATTATGCTAAAATCAATAGTTTTCAAATAATTTGACAATTTGTTCCGAGATATTTTACTCATTTTTACTATTATGATTAGGCCTAACAGTGATGAAAAATATTATTGCATGTGTGGGGGCCTCCTAAAGTGTGGGGGCCCCTGTTCGGCCGAACATGTCGAACATGCCTTAATCCGGCCCTTCTTGCCGATGCAGCCTCCGTCCTAAATAATCCTTTGGATTTAAGAGAATTGTATCGGTGACCTTGTAAACTTGATCGCGCCTCTAGCAATAAGCTTACCGAAACAACGGCGCCCAACGGTGTCCGGACAATTCGTCGCCGGACAATTGGGAGCGGACAATTGGGAGCGGACAATTCGGACCGGACAATTGGGAGCGGACAATTGGGAGCGGACAATTCGGAGCGGACAATTCGGACTGAAAATTGGGAGCCACTAACAGGCGCTTACGGCGATCAAACTTTCATTCAATTGTTTAAGCCTATTTTTTCTTGTGAATGGCAAGCAATCATGTGAAGTAAATGTTAGGGTTAGGGTTAGGGTTACTGGTTAGGGTTAGGTTTAATGTTAACCCGAATTGTCCGCTCCCAATTGTCCGCTCCCAATTGTCCGGTCCGAATTGTCCGCTCCCAATTGTCCGCTCCCAATTGTCCGCTCCCAATTGTCCGCTCCCAATTGTCCGGCGACGAATTGTCCGCTCCCAATTGTCCGCTCCCAATTGTCCGCTCCCAATTGTCCTGCGACGAATTGTCCGGGAACCCGCCCAACTTACATCATCTCCGGTTGATATTGAATTGGTTATCCAATACACCATGTAACTCTTCTAAAAGCGAAGTCTTGGGTCTTCGTTCATAAGAAAAACTGATGAATTTTGGATTGAACTTAAATTTATGATCAATTCTTGTAGGTTCGGATGTCTGTGCCGGATATTCATGTCCTAATAACAAATACTGCGTCGTGAATAAAACAACCAATCAACCGGAATGCGTCTGCATTAATTTCTGCCCACCGATCTATGCTCCAGTTTGTGGCAGCGATGGTCGAACATATGGCAGTGACTGTGTCCTTAATATGACGGCATGTCAAACCAACAAAATAGTAACGCTTCAACGCCAGGGACGCTGCGACGACGGTAAGTTGGTAGACGAATTTACGGTAATTAGGCCTATCTTTCTATAGAGTGTGACAAAATATTCTTCTTGCTATTGCAATTAAATTTTTGCAGGCTAACTCCTTGACCTCAACGCGACGTGCTAAAATGTTTTTACTCTTGCCAGTGCTGCCTCCGTCCAAAATAATCTTTTGGATTTAAAAGAATTGTATCGGTGACCTTGTAAACTTGATTGCACCTCTACCAATGCCGAAACAACGGAGTAGATGTCTTTTGTCATGTTCTGGTATCAGATGACGTCATCACCTCAAAAAAACGACTGTCTTATCTGCTATCACTTGACCTTTTGACCTCAAAACGACTTCATGTAGTAGCCTCAGTCACGTGACCTTTGATATTGTGACCTCAAAACGACTGTCTTTTCTGGTATCAGATGACTCATAACCACCTAGACAGACCCTATAGGCCCTTCCCCTATCCCTACCCCTACCCCTACCACTAGAGGGAGGGTGGGAGGGGAGGGGAGGGACCCCTGCGCGGCTGGGCCTGCAGCGAAGCTTCAGGCTATGGCCTTCTAATTAGTATGCAATGCTTTTACCTAAAACGTGCTAGAATTGTAACTGTTAGCCCTAGCTTTTTTCCATTACATCGTTTGCTCAGACAGACAATATATATTTTTAGCATTTGATTGTATTGACACATAATTTTCGTTCATTTTTGATGACTGTAACCCTAAAAGCTGAGCAATGGGGAAGTCATTTTTTGCAATACAGACTTGACATATAATTTTCGTTCATATTTAGACTAGATTGTATTTAAACTTTTACCTTTCATTGAAATGCAGCCCTATACTCCTTGGATAGGCCTACGCGCTTTTGCAATGCTGCGTATTTTAAATTTGAAGGTACTTAGCAAAGAGATGTGTTGAGCTTTCATTGAAATTTATTCAAAGGCTTGCATGCATGCTTTTGCAATGTTGCGATCTGACATGTATTATTGTAAAAATCGAAAATGTTGATATGTTATTATTTGATCTTAGCAAAGACATGCCTTCAAATTCCATAGAAATTTACTCAGACCTTGTGTGCAGGCTTTTCCAGTGCAACGTAGTTGCATTTAAAATTTGAATTCATTGACACATAATTTTCGCACAGTTTTAGAATTAGCTTTGAATTAAAATTTTGATTTGCACTGAAATTTATGCAGACTCTTGTGCAGTGTATTTTGGTACTTGACATTTGCAAAAATTGTGCAGCCTTTCTTTTGGACTAAGCCAAAATCTTGACTCTGTTGCCTCCCTCCTACAATCTGCAGCACTAGAGATTGTACTGGGATGAACGATCCTACAGCGGTCAACATCAATATGCACCCCTCACGCACCCCAATCCGCTGCACACAACAGTAGTTGACATCATCTTTAACTTTCTAGAATAAACTTTTGCATCCCTCACACCATCCCCCTGCAGCATTGGACTTCTTTCTAGAATAAGCGACCTTGCAATGTCCTCAACCCATGTAAGCCTCCCACACTCCAGCTCGCCGGACGCTGAGTCACCCTTTGGTCAGAACTAAAATATATATTTGTTCGTTTGTATACCATTAAATATATGATCTTATGCAAAGTGTGTGTGGACTTGTTATAACTTAATGTGGCCTTTATATTCTTCGCATCTATAGCGCGTATATACCAATACAAGGTGACCCGTCAAAAGCGCGCATGACAAAAGCGCGCAGACAAATGCGGGCAGACAAATGCGCGCAGTAACAAAATCGCGCACGACAAATGCGCGCAGACAAATGCGCGCGACGAAAGGCAAATAGACCCAATACATATAAATGTTTTTAATGAACATCTAAACATAATGAAACGCAGCAGCAGAAAATTAAAACAGACGAGTGAAGAATCTAGTCATCCAAATACATCAGATTTTTTGGACATCAGGCCTATATATATAAATTCTAATTAATGTAAAATATTTCTACGAAAGTTCATTACTAACATAAGCAAACTGTGGCCTATAATTGCGCACAAAATACACACTAACCATTATCAAAGACTTCGATGAGCATACATACGAAAGAATATACTGCAAAAAAACGCCAGGTAGATGGCTTTGAGTAGCCGTCGCTAACCATAATCAAATACTAGTATGAGAAAGCATACGAAGGAATAGACGCCGAAAATCAGCATAACAAGTCGGACATATGGAGAGCCCATGAAACACTTAGATGTATGAAACATTGTTATTTTTTTTACTGTTCTCATCATTTTGTATCGTTGCGCGCTTTCTTGTGCACTTTTGTGCGCGCTTTTGACGGGGAAGGTCCCTGTTGCGCGCTTTGCGCGCTATTGTCTGCGCGCATTTGTCATGCGCGCATTTGTTTCGGCGCCCCAATACAAACATATAAATGCATGATTTTTTTACATTTTGGTCTCTCTGTGAATGTTTTCCATCAGCATCTATTAGTGTTTCTGTATTATTGGTTCTTAGCAAAGAACCCGTTTTGTATAAAATGTGAATACTATGTAGTGCTCTGAAACTAATAGTTACATGCCTTGTGAGCGCAGACTTGATGTTTTAACAAACAAACATAGCTTGGCAGGCTTTTAATTTTCAACAGCATACATTATATTCCAATCTTAAATGCATGAGACATTGAATTTGACGTGAACAAGCTTTTATGAGTTTGGAGCTGAAGCAGCATTGCGATAGGCATTATTTTCGTATGTATACAGGGCAACTTTTAAAATCAACACACACTTTCAACCTTCTTGACGTTCTCTGCCCTCAGGCAGGTTCGTATGTCCAATGACGCCACTCTTCTCTGTTCTGTGTCTTTCTCTTAAGTTCACTGTATCCATCCTCTGTCAGCATCCAGTCCAGCAACATTGTTCTTGGTCTACCCCGCATCTTTTCCCCTTCCATTCTTCCCTCAATGATGTCTCTTAGCAGGGTGTCGCTCCTTAAGATGTCTCTTAAAATTCACAACTATCAATGATAATCTGCCACCATTCACCACTCTTTCACTTCTGCTTATGCACAGTCCTATAACTTCTACAGCTTTACAAGCTGTAGAATAGCATGAAGGGTATCATTCACAGCTGTTGCCTGCAAGATTAGAAGTTAGAAACTCAGAAATCCTGTGAGTTAGCTGCTTTTCCTGCACAATAGCGCCTTCGCCTATGCATTAGGGTGGAGTGAAAAAGTGGAAAATTTCATCAAAATTCTCGAGCTTGAAAGGCCAAGTGGTAATTCGTTGCCTTTTGGTATAGTAAGTTTTCATGCCAAATATTTCTTTAAAATTCGTCCTGTAAGTTTTTCCCCCAAGGGATTTAAAATTTGATAATTGACCCAAAATTGTCAAATTTGCTCGAATTTCAATTAATTTGCAAAATGTATCACACTAATTCTAAAAGCATTCAAGCGTTTAATTATGGCACAGCTAAGAATCGTGCAAAATTAAAATTAAATTTTTTATTACGTAACATGTAACAAAATAGAGTAAAAATTAGGGCAAAATAGGCATTTAATACACAATTTGACACATTTTAAAAGCAAGCGACATAATTATATTATAACACTACTTGTAATGTTCCATAATTGCAGGACATGGTCACTTTTATAAATATTGCGTTAAAATCATAGGCGTAGGAGGTAAGGGTACAGAGCGGCAAATACCCCCCAAATTTCTGGCCAAAAATTTTCTAAGTATATTTTTGGGGCAAAAGTCTAATCTTTGCCATCCCACTGCCGAAATGTCCCCTACGCCTATGGTTAAAATGATAATTCGGTGTTGTAAAATTATTAGTATTTTGTTCTGGTGCAACCAAAAAAATCAGAAAAAATATAGGCTAAGCGAAAGGTACAATAGAGGGTAATCTATCCTTTTAGCGTCGGTAATTATTCGCCATTGCATGGGTTTTAGCGTTGGCCGAACACAAGTCGGGTTGAGGAAAATAATCATTGATAAATAGAAGTCGGATTGATACAAATAAATTGTATGAAATAGAAGTGAGATTAATCAAAACAATCCTGCTGAAATTGAAGCTGGATTGACGAACAATAATTTTGAATTAAATAAAAGTTATATTGATGAAAAGTATTTGCTGGCGAAATAGAAGCGGGATTGATCAGACTAATTCTTGCCTAAACAGAAGCTGGATCGATTAAAAGGATTCTCGCCAAACTAGAAGTTGGATTGATTAAAAATAACTATGCTGCAACTAGCGAATAATTACCGACGCTAAAAGGATAGATTACCCAATAGAGAAACAGGTTATGCAAATACCTAAAGAGCGATGATGGCAAAACTGAAATGACAGCAGAAAATGCGTCAGTAGCTAGACCTTCCTCACCCTGATATCAAAACAAATATCTCTGACAACGAAACACCTACGAAATCAATATTGAAGTTGCTGACGAAATGGTAATTAACTCTACCCTCAATACACCAGATGAAACAGAACCCCCCTCCCTGCACAGAAGCGTAGAAAATTGCCAGCATTTGCAAGAGCTTATGAGACATAGACCTATGCAATTATTTCGGATCGATCTGCGGCATCGCTGGCTTCAGCTGTTTTACAAGAATTTCAACTTATTTGAGAAGCTGATTCTTTCAAGATCATCGGCGGGAGTAAAGTGAGAAGAGAAAGAGAGAGGAAAAAGCAACAACTTCTATTTAATGCGATACCTAACGTTCTTCAAGGTTTATATTTTGACGGTCGTTAAAGACAGAACCCTAACGCAATCAAAGAAGGGCAAAAAATGCTACCGAAGGGTAAAACTGGAAGAACATAGGTCTATAACTTTGGTACAACAGCCTGAGTCTCTATATATTGGTCACGTAACACCGGAATCTGGTTCAGCAGTAAGACCTAAGCATCAAGCACAACATTGTCACCTTTCTCGCAGAAAATCACGTAGATACAGAAACAATCGTCGCTGTCGGATGTGATGGCACTATAGTATAATGTAAATACTGGTATAGTCTGGTAGAACAGGCGGCATCATCACATCCATCAGACTCTTGGAGTTGGAATTCGCAAAGCCTTTGCAGTGGTTTGTCTGCCAGTTGCATTCGAATGGATTGCCATTGCGACATCTGCTTGAACGTCTGGATGGTGTTATTTCAGGTCCACGAGCATTTACTGGGCCAGTCGACAAGTCCATGGCAAACTGTGAACAACTACCAGTTGCTTTGTTTGCGAAAAAAGAGGTTGATTTTCCGGAAGATACAGCAAATGATCTTAGCACTGATTCGAAGCATTTTGCTTGACATTTGTGAAGAAGCAATAGAGGATAATTGGTCCAATTCTCTGGCCAGACGTAATTCGAGTGCGATGTCGCACTCCAGATGGTTAACCACAACTATAATCGAATTCTGCGTCTTTATAGATCTATTGCAAGTGAACTCCCATAAGAAAACATTGGCGACATAATGTCATAAAAGTACATGCTCTGATGTGGTTTCACATCAAAATGAACCCCTCATGCAAATACGGTTCAATGCACCTTTGGCGTACGATCTCCAGATCGTGATAACTACTGGATGTCTTTAAGGCTGTTATTGACCCCGTGGCCTAATACAACGAAATGGATATTTTGGACATTCTGAAGACATTATTGTGGGAGTGATAGAATAATTGACACTTGGAAAGATATCCGTGCTCTAGGATTACGCAGAATCCTACGGTCGAGAAAAGAATGTCAGCCAGGAAAGAGATACCACAATTTGTTATTCCAAAACTTAACTTTGCTGCAACTGATTACATCGATCTGATTGAATGGCAAACGATAAGAGTCACCGAACCACCAGTCACTTCCACGCTTTCCAAAGCGGACCTTGAAAGTTTCATTGCCAGTGAATGTGCGCCTATTCTGGATTTTCAAAAATTTACATGCCACACACAATCAGTGGAACGCTCTGCTAAACTTGTCACTGAGGCATCTGCTGCTGTTGTAGGCCTATGACACACAGGTAGACATGGCTTCATCCTCACAAGGCTGAAATCTCGGGAACTAATGCCATCCTTCAATTCAAAATAAGAATTCCGTTCGGAATATATAGAATAATAACATCTGTTCAAACACACTTTTCTGTCATTATTGACAGAAACCAACAACTTTTGGGATTGCTTATTATGTGCTTAATGGTTTCTTGATGTCACTGGCACGCAGCCATCTTATTAATTTTCTTTTGCCTGATCATTATAAAGGCGAAATTAAATGCTTTGGCACTAATACAATCAGCGTTTCGCATTTTAAAAATTAATTGAAATATTGACAAATTTCACCATTTTTTCGTGATTTTCATATTTTAAAATCCGTTGGGGGCAAATCTTGCAGAAGGAATTTTTAGAAACCATTTGGCACGATTACTGCCTATGCCAAAAGGCAACGAATTACCACTAGGCCTTTGAGTTCCGAGAGTTTTTATTTTTTCACTCCACCCTACTATGCATTTCCACTGATTCTCATATTCCCATCCTTTGCTTTTTCCTTTGTCTTTATCCAATTTTTTTACTTCTATACTTTAAAATGTAAATGATACACTGAAAATGCTGATTTCCTGTCTAATGCACATGTTCTTCTAAAAGTGAAATAAATTTGAGATTTCTTGCAGTTCATTGTATACTATTGAAAAGTTAGGCTGGAGGAGTTGTGAGTTTGCAAGTGTGAGATTCTAGGTACAGCCAATCTAAAAAATGCTCTTCTCATTGTGAAATAATGTTTACAAGAGGTTGTTTGTCAGAAATTTAAAATGTGCATATTTATAACGCACAATTGTTTAAGAACAGTGCCGATAGCTTGTCAAACTATTAACATTGTTTTTTTCATGCAGTGATTTAGATATATAAAAATCAAAACATGTTTCAATGCAATAACATGTTTTTATTCAATAAGCCCAAGAATTAGGGCTGCACAAATGCTTAATGTAATTCTTCATACATGCAAAATAATATGTGCTTCTACGGAAAATGCACAAAGTTAAAGTCCGAAAGGGTTGCATTTGGGGCAATCCAGAGCGCCCGCCTGATTTGCATGGTCTAAAGCACTATAGCAGGAAGTAGCATGCTTAAGTTGTGGTAACTATTCGTGCATTTGGTGAATTTTAGTAAGTAGCATGTCCCATTCGGTCAATCTCAATGCAATCCCACTTCGAGAAGGCATCTCTTTGGTTGTGTTTGGAGGTAAAAAGTACCGTCGAATATCCACGCACTTGAGATTATTCCTTGGTGACGGACACATAATAGCGACCTCCATCATGCTGGTAAAAATCCACCGGCTGTTTCGCTTTCAAAAGCTCCCCGCTGCGATCCATGTCGTCTATGTGTATACGAAATCTTGCCCAAGCCGAGTTATTGAAGAAGACACCAGTCTTAGTGGGGTAGAATTAACCATTTTTCTCAAATTATTCTCTTATATGTACAAGGAGCTCGTTTTTGTACATACCAGCCGTCAAATAGCGACTGTTTCTTATGGATTCCTTGAAGATCGTGTTCTATAAGAAAGAAGAGAAATAATGCAATTCCCTGTCCAGTAACACAAAACCTTGAAATGATATAAGTTCCAGTAACGAAGAACGCATCTGCAAATTAATGCAAATACTTCAAAATTAAATCACAGTAAGAAAGAAATATGTATGTACTTTTGAAAATTATAGCTTAGAAGATAGAACAGAAATGCCCCAATAAAGAGAGAAATTGGTGCTCCAATGCAAGGTCTCTGCTCAATAATGCAATCTCATGAAATTATATAAGATCTAATAATGAAGACTGAGTCTGATCATTAATGCAAATACTTCAAAATTAAGTCACAGAAAGAAAGAAATATGTACGTATTTTTGAAGAAAATAACCTACAAGAAAGAACAGAAATGTCACAATAAAGAGAGAAATTGCTGCTCCATTGCAAGGCCTCTGTTCAATACTTGAAATTATATAAGACACAACAATGAAGACCGAATCTACACTGTAATGCAAATACTTGAAAATTAAGTCACAGTAAGAAAGAAAAGTGGCGTACTGTCAATAAGAGCGTGAATTATGATTGCACAAATGCAATTCTTCATACATGCCTTCTAATGGTCAATATTTCTAAGTTTTCAGAGTCAAAGTATAATACTCACAGTCATTGGCGTATCCATCGTGTGCTGCTTATAATGAAAATGTCAAAGCTTCTGCAATAGAAATACTAGCAAAGTCTTAGAATGCTCCTTTTATAATATAAAAATTGAACTTTGATCAAATGATGTAATGGTAAATACCTCTGCCTGCACTGCCTGCAGCGAAGCTACAGGCCCAGCGGCGCAGGGGGTCTCTCCCCTTCCTATAGGGGGAGGGGTAGGGGTGGGGAAGGGCCTATAGGGTCTGTCTAGGTGGCTACGAGTCACCTGATATCAGAAAAGACAGTCGTTTTGAGGTCACAATATCAAAGGTCACGTGACTGATGCTACTACATGAAGTCGTTTTGAGGTCAAAAGATCAAGTGATACCAGAAAAGACAGTCGTTTTTGAGGTGATGACGTCATCTGATACCAGAACATGACAAAAGACATCTACTCAACGGCGACCAACTTACATCATCTCCTGTTGGTATTGAATTGTTTATCCAATGCACCATGTAACTCTTCTGATAGGGAAGTCTTGGGTCTTCGATCATCGGCAAAACTAATGAATTTTGGATTTAACATTAATTTATTAGCATTATTCTTGTAGGTCCGGATGTCTGTGCCGGATATTATTGTCCTGCAAACAAACGTTGCGTCGTGTATGGAACAAACCCGGAATGCATCTGCATTAATTTATGCAAAGTCGTCTATGTTCCAGTTTGTGGCAGCGATAATCAAACATATTACAACGATTGTTTCCTTAGAGTGGAGGCATGTCTAGCCAACAAAATAGTCACGGTTCAACGCCAGAGACGCTGCGACGACGGTAAGTTGGTAGACGAATTTGGTTATCTTCCTATAGAGTGTGAGAAAACATTGTTCTTGCTATTGCAATTAAATTTTTGCTTGAGAACAAAGACGGGAGGTCAGTTTCTAACCTTAGCGTATAGCAGTAATAATAATAATAATAATAATAATAATAATAATAATAATAATAATAATAATAATAATAATAATAATAATAATAATAATAGGCTAATAAAACTACTACTACTACTACTACTACTACTACTACTACTACTACTACTACTACTACTACTACTACTACTACTACTACTACTACTACTACTACTACTACTACTACTACTACTACTACTACTACTACTACTACTACTACTACTACTACTACTACAACTACTACTACTAATTAGCGTCTTGGAAATTTGCACGGATGATTATTTCAAGAAATAAATGAATTATAGAAATCAGGTCATCTCTATGAAATCAACATTCCTCGTTCCGTTTTAATTTGTATGACAATTTTAAGCTGAAAAGACATTCGACTGTTGAGAAAATCTAACCACTGCGTAGTGATATTTGAATAACATTAGGAAAAATCGACTAAAACCCAGCAGTCTCTTTTAAAAGAGATTCATTCATTTATTCATTCATTCATTCATTCATTCATAGCATTTATATAGCGCTTCTTCAAGAATCTACTCAGAGGCGCTCCAAGCCCAACCACGAACAAAGAAAAAGGACTTGAAAGACTTGTAGAACCCAGCCGGATGGGCCACAAGGAGAGAGCGAGGCGTAACCGGGAGGTTGTTCCAGACAGTAGGCCCCACTACTGAGATGTCAGTTCCAAGCTTGTATAAAGGAGGAGGAGGACATCACGGACTCTTGCATTGGGATTTTGCTACTGTGGGTCTTTCAATGTGGAATGACCTTCCCATGCAATTTGTTGATGCAGATGAATTGCCCTGGTGGGGAAGTCATCTGCATCTCTTCACTGCTTAAAAACCTTTCTCTTTTCACTGACGTGTCACGTTGAGAGCGATTATGAGCAGCTCTGCTGGGAGAAGCGCTTTACAACTGTTCATAGTATTCTAATAATAATTTGAGCAGATCAGATTGGTGGCAGGATGTTGTAAACACAGGTCGAAACGTCGGCATCTTAATTCTGCCTCTCGGGTAAATCTCTGGGGCCCATCAAGTGAATTTGAAATTGATCTTGCAGGCATTGTCGAACCTGATTTCAGCGGTCTTCTGCAATTCAGTACATATATAATAAAATTATAAGGCGTGTACCCCGTTTTGTTGCTGAGTCAACATAAATTTTTGTTGAAGAAGGCCGGTAAGCTTATATAAAATGATCGTTCTGTATGCTCATCAACTTCGCGCTGTGTACATAGCATCGCCTCAGCGAGCATGAATATTTTCTGAATTGGTGCTACATTGGTGCGCGACATAAACATTTCGACTTAAAAATGGTTTTAAAACTAGCAACTCATTAGGCCTACCATTCAGCTGTGGGTCTCTGGCTGGCGCATAATAGATGAGGGAGGAGGACGATGTCAATGACTTTTGCAGTTGCATGATCATTTGAACACTGGTCAATGCTTTGGTATCTCGAGTAGGAATCCGACGCCGTCAAGTTAATATGAGATTGATATTGCCGAAATATGTCGAATTACCTTAACACTAACGGTCTTGGAGATCACGAGCTTCGTAATCATTGCATTCTTCGATTCAGGACACGAGTCATGTATCCATTTTTGTGCTGCTGCTGCCATTTTGTTGTTGCTGGGCACGCCTATTTTATTGAAGACAGTAACTCTCCTTTGCGAGCTTCAAAGTCTGAATAGACACATGTGCCACATAAACATTTGACTAAACAAAATTTTATTGACGACTTGACTTACTTGACTTATGGCTTTGACGATGCTTTCGCACGTCACAGCCGCCAAGCTATGGAAACTCTTCACTTCTCTCATAAGTGATCGGGACTCTAACCCGAGTGTTGTAAGTAGAGCTTTCCATATTTGAGTTTCATGATCAGTTGTTGTGAAAGGCGACTGATCAGATCTTTCCCTCTTCCCTGGTTCAGATTTAGCCAGGACCAGGTCCTGTTGCCCAGGGGAGACGACGAGGACGTACTGAACCATCCCCCCGTTATTGACGACGGCTGGTATTAAAAAATGAACGCCGGCTCCTGTTCTGCCAAAAACTACGACGACCACAGGTGAGGTGTTCATTTGAACAAAGGACATGTCAGCCTAAAGATTTTCCCGTTTTAGATTGCGAGCCTTGGTCAAAAGAGTTTCATGGTCGAAAAAGAGTGAGAAGCATTGTATTGGATATGATACCCTGCATCCATACAACAAATCATTGATCAGATTACTGCACGTAGGCCGTATTAGGTTTTAGCATCCCGGAAAATGTAATAGGCCTAATGAAATATGTTTTGAAAGAAATGATAAAGAATCATCGACATCGCAAGATATATTACGAAGACTTTGCTTTGGGGCCGTCCATAAAGTACGTCACGCTATTTTTGACCATTTTTGACCCCCCCTGTCACAAACTGTCACAAATCTCGGACCCCCCTAAAGTACGTCACACTTTTGAACAAAAAATTTAAAAACGTAACCATGTACCTAACCTTCTAAACCCTAGGATACTATCCCTAATCCCTCTGATAGTGACGTGTGTCCCTAAACGCTTTGATAGTGACGGGAAATCAACTTTTATCCCGCCAGGCCGGGTTTTAGACACGCCTGACCGGGCCGGGTCGGATTTTAGGTACTAAGAACAAAAAAAATATAAAAGAATTTAAAAAATAAATGTGTGACGTCACACATGGCTTGACCCCTCCCCCTGTCACAAACTGTCACACTTTCCTAGACCCCCTCCCCCCTGGAGCGTGACGTACTTTCTGGACGGCCCCTTTCTGGTATTACTGAAGTTCTTTCTTCTTCTCCATTAAGTTCTCTGGCCCTCGGCAGGTTCCAACATCCAATGACGCCATTCTTCTCTTCGCTGTGCTTTCCTCTTCAGTGCGCTGTATCCTTCAGACTTCATCCATCCCAGCATCATCTGTCTCGGTCTTCATTCTCTTTCTTTTCCCCTCCAATCTCCCTTCTATGATTTCTCTCAGATGGGAAACTCCTCTTATTATGTGTCCAATCCAGTTCTTTTGCCTTTCTCTTAAAGTTATCATCAGTGAAATTTTTCTCGCCTACTCTCTGCAGCACCTCTTCATTATTTTTGTCACTTTCTCCGTCCAGCTCACCTTTCCATCCTTCTCCATATCCACATCTCAAACGCTACCAGTCTCTTGCTATCTTCTTTCCTGCATGATGGTCCATGTCTCCGACTTGTACAGTACCACACTCCATACCACCACTTTGACAAGTCTCTTCTTTCGGTCTTTGCTCAACCCTCCTCTCATCAACTCGCCTCTTTTTGTGAACGCATCTTTTCCCAATACTATTCTTCGTTTTATATCACTATGGCATCTTGAATCTGTTGTAATCATACTTCTCATGTAGCAGAAGCTCCTGACCTGTTCCACCTCCTCTCCATTTATTGTTATTCTTAATGCTATCTCCTCCTCCTCTCCACCACTTATCCTCATGATCTTTGTTTTTTCCGATATTTATCTTCATGGTGTATTTTTTTTATTGAGGTCCTGTTTAGATGATCCATCAATTTCTGCAAACCATCCTATGTGGTCGCCAGCATTGCCTGGTCGCCGGCAAATCTCAGGGCTCTTACGAGTTTTCCACCCACTTTTATTACTGTAATTGCAGACAGCCATTAGTCTGAATAGTTTGAGATTATTCTATTTTCAAATATATTTTGTAGGGCCGACTCCTCTTTAGCCAAAATCTACGACGACCACAGGTGTTGTATTTATTTGCTCAAAAGAAAGCTAGACCTTAAGATTTTGCCGTCTTAAATTGTGAGTCTAAGATTAGATGCTTATGGTCATTTGGGAATTTAGAATCCATACAAGATTCTATTTTTTAAATTGCTAAGATGTGATTCAGTCTACAACACTTTCTAGTCAAAAGATTTTTGTGTAATCGACAAAGATTGAGAAGCACTGTATGAGATTAAGTGGTCGATTTTGGATTTGCTTTAAGTCTACGTTATATTATGCGAGCAATGTAAGAGGCTGTCATGAAATAATGCTCTTTGTCACAGTCTAAAACGATATTCAGACGCACAGATTTACAGGATGGTTTCTTATTCAATCGGTGGAACTATTAGCTCGTATATTCAGATGCGGAACCTGTGTCGGTATTGTAGGCTAATCGGGTATCAATAATAATATTATTATGAAAAGTTTGGAAGGCAAACAGTGCACAGTGTACATTTGTGCATTCGCCAATGACACAACCAGTCCTTTGTACAATCATCAGTGGCGGCGCTAGGGGGAGCTGGGTGGGGCTAAGCCCCCCTACAAGAGGCTCAGCCCCTCCGTAAAAATGGCCATCCGAATTTTTTTACATTGAAATATCCACGATTTTCGGTCGATGACTAAAAAAAAGGTCGACAGAAATTTTTGCGACGAAATGAAAATTTTTCAGCCCCCTCGAAACTGAAATCCTGACGCCGCCACTGACAATCATAGGCCAATGACGCCGAAATTTTTCTTTTTCTAGGTTCATTACTGAATAGTGTTGCATCCATTCATTTGCATTGTATGGTATTTTACCATTCTTAAAGCGCCTCTTTCACTAACAGCCTATCAGTGATCTGTTGAGCAGAAAATATTGTCAACTGAACACAGAAGATCAATATGTCCTTTGTCCAAATTATAAAAAATCCAGTTTGTGGGAAAGCACGGTAATGAATGCATGTGAGTGAAGGAGGCTTGTAAGACCTACACTATCATCACGTTTCAGCACTTAGGACTTAGGGGTGACGGTAATAAAGAAAGTGGCGTTATTAACGTTGTTACGTTGACGATAACAGATAATGGTCCAAAAAAGTTTCATTATAATTATTATTGTATCCAATCAAACAACAGAATTCTCATCCTAGATTCCCTTAGACTGTTGTTTTCTATTGAGATGGTTCTTCTGTTTTGAAATGGTTGTTCACTTCTGTTCTGGTAGGTTGCATTGGAATCGAGTGTCCTGTAAATAAGGCGTGTTTATCAGATGCCCACAATCGTCCAACATGTCTTTGCGTCTGGGACTGTTATAAAGACTATAGTCCAGTTTGTGGCAGTGACTTCCGGACATACGACAATGAATGTTTTATCCAGAGGGCGTCGTGTCAGGCAAACACCACAATCACCGTTCTTTCTACTGGAAGATGCGCGGATTTGGGTACTTAGACAATTCCTTAAAAAAATAAATGGTGCTCTAATGATATTAAACTGGCAAATGATACTCACTGAATTTGTAGTTTGTATAACAATTAGTCGGTAGGCCTACCATGAATTTGAATATAATTATTATTGTATCCATACACAATAACTACATTAGCCTATCATTAATCAGATTGCCACACCTAGTTCATGCTAAATTTGAGCATCCCAGAAAACTTACTAGGCCTAATACAATGATTTTAAAGGAATTATAGAGAATGGTCCATGGGCGGAGACTTGGGTGGAGACTTGGGTGGAGACTTGCGGGGGACGAAAACGAGTGGTCGAATATTGTTGGCGGACGAATGGCTGAGTCGCCGACGGAATTTTCCATCTTTTTGCCGGTGTCACAGGAATTAATCTATCACCCCGGATAGAATTTACCGGTAGGCTATACATGTAGAATATCCGAGGGATAACCCACTTCTATCGCCCACCGTGTGAAACCATCCCCCGGGGAAAAAAATTCACATGTCATAAGTATCGTTTTTAAAAAAGCGTAGAGATTGCAAATAATAATTATGCTTAATTCGAAATCCAAACCTAATGCCAGGACAGATGCGCGCAGTCACAAAGCGTCTGATAAATGAGACAATATTATTGTAGCAACATTAAATTTTATTTAAACCAGAAATCAACTAGAATTATAAAACTGGACTATGCAGAGTAGAAATTGTCGTGCAAGTTCGTAAAGTTCATAATGTAGCTTACTGTATGTCAGCCAAACTGTTGGCACAGGAAAACACAAATACATACTAGAATAAATTTAAACCAGAAATAATTTATATAAATAAAGAGAAGATTCTGTCTGTTTGTCTGTCTGTCTGTTTGTGTGTCTGTTTGACCGGGATGCATTTCCACAGTTTTTGAAATTTTCACTCCAAACCTTCACTACTGTGTAGGTCTATATAAATAATTTCGGCATGTGACACCCCAACGAGGGGTTGGCGATTCTCTACCACCATAGGGCCAGGGTGGGGACGAAACCTCCAAATTTTTTTCGCTGAAACTCAGCAATTGGTCTGAAACTTTGTACCTAGACAGAGGGCCATCAGAACCAACCGGTGGAGTGGTTGGCGATTCTCTACCACCATCGGGACCCGGGTGGGGGACGAAACCCCTAATTTTCGCTGTATTTTTCCATTCCCTTGCTATAGTTTTAGGTTAGACATATTTTTACACGAGCCACCTCCCCTCCATCCAGCACACACCTAGGCCCGCAGGGGCCGGGTGGGGCAGGGGTGGGGCAGGGGTGGGGTGGGGGCGGTTGGAGATAAAAACAATTCTCGAAAACCCAAATTTCACGGGTGGCGTACCGGTGGAGGTCGGAGTGTGGTGTTGTGGGTGGGGTGAGGTTGGACGTGTGAAGGTGGGATGTGAAGGAAATTTTTCCGAAAACCCAAATTTCTAGGGTGGCATACCGTGGAGTGGGGTGGCACACCGTGGAGGTCGGAGTGTGGTGTGGTGGGGTGGAATGGGGTGTGTTGGGGTGGAGTGGGTGGTCAGTGTGGGGGAAATTTTTTCGATAACCCAAATTTCACGGGTGGCATGCCGTGGAGGTCAGAGTGTGGTGTGGTGGGGTGGAATGGGTTGGGGTGGAGTGTGCGAGATTGGGTTGGGGCAGTGTGGGGGAATTTTTTCGAAAAACCATATTTCACGGGTGGCGTACCGGTGGAGGTCGGATTGTGGTGTTGTGGGTGGGTGAGGTTGGACGTGTGGGGGTGGGATGTGGGGGAAATTTTTCGAAAACCCAAATTTCACGGGTGGCATACCGTGGAGTGGGGTGGCATACCGTGGAGGTCGGAGTGTGGTGTGGTGGGGTGGAATGGGGTGTGTGGGGTTTGGGGTGGAGTGGGTGGTCAGTGTGGGGGAAATTTTTCCGATAACCCAAAATTCACCGGTGGCATACCGTGGAGGTCAGAGTGTGTTGTGGTGGGGTTGGAATGGGTTGGGGTGGAGTGTGGGAGATTGGGTTGGGGCAGTGTGGGGGAATTTTTCCGAAAACCCATATTTCACGGGCGGCGTACCGGTGGAGGTCGGAGTGCGGTGGGGTGTCGTGGGGTTGGGTTGGGGTGGAGGACTGGAGGGTAGGGGTAGGAAGGTGGAGGGTAGGGGTAGGAACGTGGAGGTGGTGGGGTTGGGGTGTTGGTGGTGATGGCGGTGGGGGAAATTTCCTGAAGACCCACATTTCACGGCTGGCGTACCGGTGGATGTCGGTGTGCGGTGGGGTGTTGTGTAGGGTAGGGAGGTGGTGGGGTTGGGCTGAGGGTGTTGGGGGTGGGGGTGGTGGTTGGAAATTTTACCGAAAACGCTAATTTCACTGCTGGTGAAGGTTGAAGTGAGGCGGGGGTTTGGTGGTTGGCGGTGGTGGTGGTGGGGTGGAGAGTTGGGGTGGAGGTGTGGAGGGTGGGGTGGGGTGGAATTGTGGTGAGGGTGGCGTGAAAATTTCATGGTTGTCGTACCGTTGGCGGTCGGAGTGTTGTGGGTGTTGTGGTGTGGGGGCGGGGTGGGGTGTGGTGAGGTTGTCAATATGCTTTCATTGTTGTAACTAATTGAATGCTTTTATTTTGTAAATAAGTTTTGAAATTTTCAGGAACTCCGATTATCGCCAAAAACCTGTACTAGACGTCTAAAAGAAGAAACCAGTCTTGTGTGTATAAAGAGTCCTTGGGAGTTGAGCTATGAAGAAAGTTTGAAAATTTGTACAATGTATACTATTTTTATAGACTGATAATTTTGAAGAGGAGGCGCAGAGGTCTAATGGTAATCGAAGCTTAACAGTACACGATTATCACGATAGAAGAGGGAGAACAGAGAGACAAAGACAGGCAGACAAACAGACAGGCAGAGACTGACTTCTTAGCACGACTGACAGAGTTAGAAATAATAAAACTACACCATAATGTATTCAAGTCGCAGAGTATACTTTCTGAAGGGGGGATGATTTCGTACGACTCGTTGGGGACACTTTTGCACGACGGGGGATAGTCCCTCCCGTTCAGATTCATCCGGCCGGATGCTCTATTTCGCAAAGGGGATACGATTAATACGGGGAATACTCTATTTCGTGACACCGGCATTTTTGACGAACTTTCTTGGGTCATCCGTCCCAAATGTCGATGAAAAACCCAGTTTTCTGTGCCAAAAAAGTTGATGACCTTTCCCCCTTTTTCAGTCATCACCTGGTTCGAAGATCACTTCTTCTATCTTCTAACGTTATGACCTCACAGTGTGTTTCGTGAAGTGTCTGCGTGTCCTAACACTAAACGATTGGGGGAGGGGACAAATGCATGGGCCATTCCCCACCACATCCATTGAATGGGACGGTGGCCCTGTCCCCCCTAAGTCTCCGACCATGGAATTGTCAACATCGCAAGATATATTACAAAGCCTTTTTCTGCCGTTAGTGTAAACTTATTTGTGGAGAGCCATTTGTCTGAATAGTTTGCGATAACTCTATTTTCAAATAAATTTTGTAGGTCTGACTCCTCCTCCGTCAAAAACTACGACGAGCACAGGTGGGATGTTTATTTGCACAAAGGACAAGTAGACCTTTATAAAGATTTTACCGTTTTAAAGCGCGATATAGGATTATAAGCATAATGTGCTTATAGCCAATTGAAAATTTAGAATAGTTCAAAAATAAATAAATGCTAATGTATGATTCGGCTAAAACACTTTCTGGTCAAAAGAATTTTGTATAATCGAAAAATACGAGAAGCACTGTATTAGATTATATGGTCGATTTTGGATTTGCCCTAAGGCTACGTTATATTATGTGAATTATCTTAACAGGTAATGTAATAGGTTACATAAAATTATACTCTTTGTTACAGTCTAAAAAGAAATGAAGAGGCCTAGACATGCAACATGGGTTTCTTATTCAATCGGTGGTACTACTATATCGGGTACGGCACTGCAGAAAGATGCAATTATAGACCATTGTGTGTCGGTATTGTAGGCTAATCGGGTACCAATTATGAAAGGTTGGAATACGAACAGTGCGCTGTGTAACTTGTACTAGCCAATGACACATATAGGCCTATTTTCATTTTCTAGGTTTGTTACTGGATCGTGTTGCGTCGGTTTTTTTTGTAGTGTTGTATGGTATTTCACCATTTTATAAAGCGCCTCTTTCAGTAAGAGCCTCTCAGGGATCTATTGAACAGGAAAATTTTGTCAACTAAGCCCAGAAGGTCAATAGGTCCTTTGTTCAAATGATTAAAAATTAAGTTAGCGGGAGCGCGCTGAAATGAATGCATGTTACTGGAGGAGGCATGTAAGGCCAACACCATCATCACGTTTCAGCACATGGGAACTTTTTTGTGGTGACGGTAAGAAAGAAAGTAGCGTCATTAACGTTAACAGTTTATGGTCCAAAAAGTTTCAATATAATTATTGCATTCATACAAACAATCGCGCATCCTAGAATCTCCTAGATTCTTGTTCTCTTTTCATAATAACGTACTTCTTTTTTGAAATGGTTTTCTCTTTTGTCCTTGTAGTTTGCATTGGATTCGAGTGTCCTTTCGACAAGGAGTGTGTTCCAGATGCCGACAATAGTCCAACATGTAGATGTATCTTTTTCTGTCATAAGGCCTATATTCCAGTCTGTGGTAGTGACTACCATGACTACTTCAATGACTGTTATATGCAGCTGGAGGCGTGTCTGGCAAACAGGACTGTCACCGTTCTTTATAATGGAACATGCAAGGGTATGAGTAAGGCCACGTTTCTAACTACTTAGACAGTTATTTTTAAATGGTGCTCTTATAATTATTATTAAGCTTGGAAATGATATTCACAGAATTTTAGCTTGTATAAATAAAAATCGGTACCACGAGGTTGATAATTATTGTATCCGCAGTAAAGTATCATTAATGAGATTGCCACACCTATGTCGTACTAGATTTGAGCATCACAGGAAACGTAGTAGGCCAAATTAGTAAAGTTTTAATGAGATTGCCATACCTATGTCGTACTAGCTTTGAGTAGGCCTATCCCAGGAAACGTAGTAGGCCAAATTAGTAAAGTTTTTAAAGAAATGATAGAGAATCGTCAACATCGCAAGACATATATTTCGAAGACTTTGATTTCTGCCGTTAGTGAAGTTGCAGACAGCAATTTGTCTGGATAGTTTGCGATTACTATTTTCAAACACATTTTGCAGGACCAACTCCAGAAACGCCTACTCCAGAAACGCCGACGACAACAGGTGGGATATTCATTTTGAACAAAGACAAGTAAGGGTAAAGATTTTTGCCGTTTTAAATTGAGAGCCTTCGGTCTAGGATTGTAAGATGATATGCTAATATTGAATTGGGAATTTAGAATCTACGCAAAATCTATTGCAAAATCAATAAATATTAAAGTGTGATTCCGCTTAAAAAGTGAAAAAGATTGAGAAGCACTGTACTAGATGTATGACGACTGTTGCATCCACAGTAGAGATAATTGTTCAGATTGCTACACCTAGGTTGTATACTAGATTTGAGCATGCTGGAAAACGTACTTGTCCTGATTAACGATGATTTTAAACGAATGATAGAGAGTTGTCAATATCGCAAGACATATTTTCGAATGAAAATCTGTGACGAAGAACATTAATTTCTTCTTGCAGAGAACGTCAAAATGTCTGAATATTTTATGCTGACTCTATTTGCAAATAATTATTGTAGCGTCATCCTATCCGACTCCGCCTCCCGATCCTACAGCGACCACAGGTAGGATGTTTACTTGAACAAAGGACAAGCAATGATATCTTTCGTTTTCAATTGTGAACTCTGGGTCTTGTATTGTAAGATTAAATGTTTATGTTCAATTAGGGAATTTATGTAAAAATCTATTTTAAAACAAATTTTCTTTGATAACCCCATAATAAATAAAGGAGCGTCTGTCTCTTAGATTATCCAGAAATCTATCGCTCAGAGTGTTTGGAAGATTAACACTGCCTACATCAGCCAATGACACCGCAGGGCAAAAATTTATACTCTAGATT
This sequence comes from Lumbricus terrestris, assembly GCA_949752735.1. Taxonomy (NCBI): domain Eukaryota; kingdom Metazoa; phylum Annelida; class Clitellata; order Crassiclitellata; family Lumbricidae; genus Lumbricus; species Lumbricus terrestris. Next base: position 1,270,837 of record OX457048.1, on the reverse strand, counting down.
TACACCCGTGTCAAATAGGTCGACCAAGAATTTGAAGTTGATCCGAACCCGGTTGCCATAGGGTCTTAGATGGCAGAGTAACTGTTAAGGTGGCTGTCACTTTGTTCGAGAAAGTAGGTCAAGCTTTCGGAGGTATTTAGGTGAATCGAGAGAGAAAGAGACACAGACAGACAGACATAGAGAAAGGGAGAGAGACAGATAGATTGTGACAGAGACAGAAACATACAGAAAGGAAGGCAGAGAGCCAGATATACAGAGACAGTGACAGAAAAATAGGGAGACAGGCAGACAGACAGACAGACAGACTGCAAGACAGAGAGAAAGATAATGAAAAAGAAAAAGATAATGAAAGATAATGAAAGAGAAAAAATCGTGATAGGTGAGAAATTCTGCCTCCAAAATAATTAATTGAATGTGATGGACAATGTGCGGGTCACCTTGTTAACCTGATTACGCCTCTGACTATAACCGAGAGAAACAGCGCCCAACTTTGTTGTATTGAATATTGGTTATCTAATCATAATGCACCATGTGACTCTTCAGAAAGCCAAGTCATGGAACGACATCGATCATCAGCAAGAATAATGAATTTGGAATTTAACATTCCAATTAAATGTTTGCAGCAATCCTGTGTTCAAATTTATGTTTGCAGTTCCATCACCGACTGTTGCGATTCAAACCACCGTGACTGAGGAAACACGAACTACATGGAAGGGTCAGTTGCTTAACTCAATATACAGACCATTAAGTGAGCCTATGGAAGTTTTGAAGACACCGAACCTTTTTATATCGAAAAGGGTTTTAACCTATCGCCTATGATCATTTTCATAATATTAATTTAATTTATTTATCTTTTAACTATTTGCTTTAAAAATGCGACAACTCAATTAAATACTTAGGTCTATCTGATAAATCTATTCATTTAATTCGTAAGTTTATATTAGATCTATGTCGCCTGTTCAGTGACCGGTCAAAATAACCCCATTAAAATAGCCCCGTCAAACAGCCCAAAGATAAAATATCCCCGTCATAATTGTCCAATGACAAAACAGCCTCTTCATAATCGCCCACCGACAAAACAGCTTCGTAAAAATCGATCCCCGTCAAATTATCCCCGACGAAATAGCACCGACAAAACAGCCCTGTAAAAATCGGTCCCCGACAAATTAGCCCCGTCGAAATAGCCCCCTCAAAACAGCCCTTGAAAACGGTTCCGTCCAAAACCTTATTTTGGTCCAAATCATAGTCGAAAAGAGATTGGGAAGCACTGGAAAAATATTGAAAAGCACCAGGAAAAGATTGAAAAGCATTGGGAAAAAAGATTGAGTAGCACTGGAATAGATGCTTATTATATTCTATTTGGGATTTCACGCTGAGTCTATTTTAAATTTGGCAAATTATCATTACGGGTGATGTAATACGTAAATAGGCTCATACTCTTTGATACAGTTAAATCAGAAGCATATTATGTGATCATTTTTGATCAAAGGCATATATGATGGTCTATTAAATTTAATCGATGGTAGGCTACTACTAATGCATATTCCAAGTACGGACCATGCAAAAGGACGTAAAAATAGACAATACTGTGCCTGCTTCTTAGGTTGGCCAGATTCTATAACTCAGAGTGTTTCTTGGACGAACACTACATACATACACCAATGACACCGACATTTCTTTTCTAGGTTTATAAGGCGACAGTGTTGCGTATTGTTCTGTATTTTATTGTACGTGACCATGTGTAAAGCGCCTCTCTCAGTAAGAGTCTCTCAGTGATGTATCCAACGGGAAAATTTTTTCAACTGAACACAGAAGGTCAACAAGTCGGTTTAGCCTACGTTAAAAATTGCAATCACAAAACAACGATCGTCATTCCGCCATCACGAAATAGCGGGGAAAACATCGACTGCAAAAAAATAGCGATCATCAATTCAGCGATTTTGTAGATCTCTATAAAGTTTAAACAACATCGAACATGGAAGTTGGATTTATGAAAAGAATTCATGATAAAATAGAAATCGGTCGGGGAAATTAATTGCTGGTAAAATGGATGCTGGATTGATGAAAGGAAATCATGCTTCAATAAAAGCAGGTTTGATGAAAATAGTTGTTGTTTAAACATAGGCTGGATTGATGAAAATAAATGTTGCTGGAACATAAGCTGGAAAAAATGGAAAGAATTAATGAATAAATGGAAGCTGGATTGATTAAGATAATTCTTGGCTATAGCCTACAGAAGCTAACTTGATGAAAAATTCACGATGACTGTATTTTGAAGCGAATGTGCGAAAACTCAAATAATTATTAAGATCGCTATTTATCGCTATTTTGCCGCAGTCTCCGTTATGTGCGTCGCTACTTTTTGATCTTGGTTTATGATACGTGTAGCTGTTTTGCAATCGCAGTTATTATCAGGGCTGTTTTTAAGGAATTTTTAGAACTGCACAACTCCTTCTTTCCTTTCCCATCCTCCATGGTAAATTACTTCCAATCTGATGAAAATGACCTCTTTTGCTAGTTTTAATTGCACAAAACGTGTGACAGAAGTGCTTCTACAGCTGCACAAATCCATTTAGAACTGCACATTTGGTGTACAACTGCACGTTAAAAAAGCCCTGGTTATTATCGTACACCAAAAAGTCTCATGTCCCATGATTTATACTATGACTAAAAACAGTTTGTTTGAAGAAACTTATCAGGCCAACATTGCCATCACGATTCAACACTTAGGAACTTGTGGTGACGGTTAGAAAGAAAGCGGCGTAATTAAAGTTGATGTTAACAGTTTATGGTCCAATATAAAAGCGAGTGTTTATAATTATTTATTGCATCCATTCAAACAACTGCCGTCCTGGAATCCCATAGTTTGTTGTTCTCCTTTGAGATGTTTCTTCTCTTTTGAACTGTTTTTCTCTTTTGTCCTTGTAGGTTGCATTGGATTCGAGTGTCCTGTCAACGAGGAGTGTGTTCCGGATGACGACAACAATGCAACATGTATCTGTATCTTGGCTTGCAGTAGGATCTATAGTCCAGTCTGTGGCAGTAACATCCGTACATACAGCAATGAATGTGAGTTGCGGAGAGCGGCGTGTCAGGCCAACACCACCATCACCGTTTGGTTTACTGGATATTGCGAGGCTGGTAAGGCCAAGTTTCTAACTAGGCCTACTTAGGCAATTCCTTTAAAAATAAAAAGGTGCTCTAATAATATTAAGCTGGCAAATTTTACTCACAGAATTTGAAGTTAGTAGGCATATTAGGGTGACCATTTTCTGGCCATCAAAAACCTTGACACTTTTTTATATTCCTCAACTACAGGACTCTTGGCGTATACGAAGGCATAGGATACCCCTGTCAAAAGCAACTATAGGCCTAGTAGGCTAATTGTTGCTTATAATAATTTATTATAATTATAATTATGTATATATATATATATATATATATATATAGTATTGCCTACTTTATGGGCCTACTTTGACGAAGTTCAAAGTTACTGATAAAAATTATTTCAGTTAGATTTGATTATCAAGAGGCCTATACACTTCAATGTAGAAATCTACAGGAAAGGGGTTTTGGGGATTGCGTGCTCCTCACCATCAGAATGTTTTAAAATTTCAACAATGGCAGCATCTGAAGCTGTCCTCTGAAAGAAATTGCTCTACTATATCAGTGCTGACATTGAGTTGCCTAACTCCCATTAAAACCCTGACGCGCCCTGCCGAAAACGATAAAAAAATATAGGGGCCACTACTGAAATTGTAGGCTTATTATGAAAACTTTCTCGTTACACCTTGATATCTCTTAAAATCTGCTAACTAAACTCAGTATAGCACATTCAGATGTAATAATATAATGCTCCGTAAAGAGTCTATATAAATTGACATCTTCTCTGTCGTTGCGACTTTTATGGGTTACAAACTACACTTTGTTCTGTCATTTACATAAAACTGAAATTTTCAATATCCAAGTAGGGCCTATAGGCCTACTTCTTGTCCAAAAACGGAACAATTTTGCTCTTCAACAAAAGTTGTCAGGCCACCGAGACTAGCCACAAAAAACTGAGACATGTCCCGGAAAACCGGGACGTAGGCTATGATAACCCTAAGTTAGTATAAACATAGGTTCTCACCATGAGTTCATAATTATTGTATCCACAGTACATGTATAATTGTATATTGCTTAATCGTTGATTAGATTGCTTCACATGGGTCGTACTAGATTTTGAGCATCCCAAAAGGCGTAGTACGCCTAATTAAAGATGTTTTTAAAGGAATGATAGAGAACCGTCAACATCGCAAGATATATTGCGAAGACTGATTTCTGGTGTTAGTGAATTTGCAGACAGCCGTTTGTCTGAATATTTTGCGATGACTATTTTAAAATAAATTTTGTAGCACCGACTCCTGTTCTGCGAGAAACTACAATGACCAGAGGGTGGGATGTTAATTTGAACAATGGACAAACAGCCGAAATATTTTGCCTTTTTAAATTGTGGGTCTTGGGTCTAGAATAATTGTAATATTAGATGCCTATAGTCAACTGGGAATTTAGATTAAAAATAAATAAATGCTAAGGTGTGATTCCGCCTAAACACTTTCTGGTCAATAGAGCTTCAGGGTCGAAAAAGATTGAAAAGCACTGGGCTAGATGTATTCTATAATGGTAGATTTTGGATGTGCACTAAGTCTACGTTATAGCAGGCGAATTATCTTAACAGGTAATGTAATAGGCTACATAAATAATGCTCTTTGTAACAATCTAAAAATAAATTCAGAGGCATACACCTAAATGATGGGTTTCTTGCTCAAGCCTCAATCGGTGGTACTTCTAGCGCATATATTATCAGGTACGGGCCCTGCAAAAAGGAGGTAAAAAATTTATACCATGGTGCGTCTGTTTCGTAGTTTAACCTAATAATATCAATCATGCAAAGTTTAGAATACGAACACTGCATAGTGTACAGTGAACACATGTTGTTACGAGCCGTGCCCCCTATGTTAAGGTCCCTATTAGGTTCAGCTCGAATAACTAAATAACTCGTGTCTAGTGTAAAGGTATACTTCAACATAAGAACGAACTGATACATTTGCCACACTGCAGTCCAGTGGAAAGTCGTCAACGGCGTTGTTCTTTCAGCGACGACCGTACGAACAAACATCTTCAAGCAGCAACAGGCTGACGACGAAGTACTTAACTAAAGACACCTGGTTTAGGTGTAACGAAAGAAACCTTAACTAAACTTATTCTACCGAGACCTCTGACAAGAAAACTGCGCATGCAGTCACCCCGCAGTCGAAAACATCAGAGCCTCATCTTCTTAGCTTAACTAACCCTCAATCTATCTGTGACGCCTCTGGAGTCATTCCTTATATAGAACCAGTCTGTCACCAGGTGTCACCCTCAAGGCTACCAAAGTCAACTGTCCGTGACTAAAGCCCATCCTAGGACAAGAACCAGTCGTAGCAAGTCGTGGAACCTAACAAACGCCCACTTACGACGTTAGGTGTTTATACCATGGTGCGTCTGTTTCGTAGGTTAACCTAATAATATCAATCATGCAAAGTTTAGAATACGAACACTGCATAGTGTACAGTGAACACATGTACATTCGCCATTTACACCGATATTTTTCGTTTTAAGGTTTAGTATGGGATTGTGTTGCGTATTGTTTATGTAATGTATGGTATTTTACCATTTATAAAGCGTCTCTTTCAGTTAGAGCCTCTTAGTGATCTATTGAACAGGAAAATTTTGTCAACTGAACACAGAAGGCCAACCAGTCGTTTGTCTAAAGTCTAACAAATCCAGTTTGTGGGAACGCACGGAAATGAATGCATGTTACTGAAGGAGACTTGTAAGACCAACTCTATCATAGCGATTCAGGACTTAGGAACTTGTTTGTGGTGACGGTCACGATCCGCAGAAGCGCTTGCTCTACACTCTGCAACACCCGCACAACACACATTAACATTAAAGCTAGATATGACAACCATCGCTGATGCCTTTCCTGATTTCGTCTTCTCAACCAGAGTCCGTGACCTTGGTGTTACTCTGGACCAAGAGCTCACCTTTGCTCCACATATTCACTCACTCAGCCGTGCCTGTTATTATCAACTGCGTCAACTACGCACTGTTGCTCGCTCACTTACTCCTACAGCTGCTGCAACCCTTGTCCATTCTTTTGTTACCACCAGACTTGACTACTGCTGCTCTCTCTATGCTGGCCTACCAATTTCCCGTCTGAGTTGCCTTGACCGCGTCCTGCGCTCTGCAGCCCGCCTTATTGGCCGCATACCTAAATTCAGCCACATCTCCAGCTATATGCGCGACGTTCTCCACTGGCTTCCACTCAAGCAGCGAATTGAGTATAGGATATCTACTCTAGTCTGGCGCTGCATGCTAGGCCTTGCTCCTGCCTATCTTTGTGAGCTTTGTAGCCCTACTCTCAGTTCTCACCCCTTCCGCTCCCTTCGTTCAACTGAACAAAGTCTACTCTCAGTACCTTTTGCTCGAACTTCCACTATGCAGAACCGTGCTTTCTCGGTGGTAGGACCCTCGACTTGGAATGGTCTTCCTCTGACCCTCCGCTCTCTTTGTAAAAATCCTTCTCAGGCTTTCCTCTCTCATCTTAAGACAGCTTTATTTGGCCGCGCTGAGGTTGGGAGCGCCTCTGAGTAGCCCCCTTGAAGAGGCGCTATATAAATGCATGTAATGAATGAATGAATGAATTAAGCTTCAACACACACTGAACACCAACCATCATCACCACCATCATCAATTCGACACAGTGGAACCGTGCAGCAGAGAACCAGAAGGCGGTGCACACAACGACGGTCAGAAAGACAGTTTATGGTCCCAAACAATTTCTGTGCATCTATTCAGACAACTGCTCATCGTGGGATTTCCTAGACTGTTGTTTTCTTTTGGGATGCTTCTTCTCTTTTGAAATTGTTTCTCTTTTGTGTCCTTGTAGCTTTCATTGGATCCGGGTATCCTATCGACGAAGGTGCGTCTGTTTCGTAGGTTAACCTAATATCAATCATGCAAAGTTTAGAATACGAACACTGCACAGTGTACAGTGTAGGCCTACATATGTACATTCGCCAGTTACACCGATATTTTTCATTTTCTAGGTTTAGTATGGAATTGTGTTGCGTATTGTTTTTGTAATGTATGGTATTTGCCATTTATAAAGCACCTCTTTAAGTAAGAGCCTCTCAGTGATCTATTGAACAGGAAAATAATTTCAACTGAACACAGAAGGTCAACCAGTCGTTTGTCTAAAGTATAACAAATCCAGTTTGTTGGAACGCACGGAAATGAATGCATGTTACTGGAGGAGGCTTGTAAGATCATGGTGATTCAGCACTTAGGAACTTATGGTGACGGTCAGAAAGAAAGTGGCGTTATTAAAGTTAACAGTCAAAAAGTTTTGTTGCATCCATTCAAACAACCGCTCATCGTAAAATTTCCTAGATTGTTGTTTTCTTTTTGGATGGTTCTTCTTTTTTGAAATTGTTTCTCTTTTGTGCCCTTGTAGTTTGCATTGGATTCGAGTGTCCTATCGACAAGGTGTGTGTCCGAGGCGCCGACAATAATGCAACATGTACCTGTATCTTGGTCTGTTATGAGATCTACCGTCCAGTCTGTGGCAGTAACTACCAAACATATGACAATGATTGTTTTATGCAGAGAGCGGCGTGTCAGGCAAACACCTCCGTCACCGTTCTTTTTACTGGAAAATGCGAGGATTTGAGTAAGACCAAGTTTCTGACTACTGAGGCAATTGAAATAAATAAATAAATGGTTCACTAATAACATTAAGTTGCAAATGATATTCACAGAATTTGTAGCTTGTAAGAACATAAGTCGGTATCATGAAATGAGGATGATAATATTATTGTATCCACAGTACATAATCAATGATCACATTGCTACACTTATAGGTCATACAAGATTTTGAGCATCACAGGAAACTTTGTAGGACTAATTAACAATGTTTTTGAAGGAATGATAGAGAATCGTCAACATAGGAATATATTTTTTTGAATTAAAATCAGTGACGAGGACTTTTATTTCTGGCGTTAGTGAATTTGCACGCAGTCATTAATTTGTCTGAATAGTTTGCGATGAGTCGATGACTATTTTCAAATAAAATTTGTAGCACCACGACCGACTTCTGTTCCGCCAGAAACTACGGAGTCCACAGGTGAGGTGTTTACTTGAACAAAGGACAAATATAAGCTTACCTAAGGATTTTGCCGTTTTAACTTGTGAATCTTGGGTCTACACTCTAGAATTATTGTAAGATTAGATGCCTATATTAAATTGGGAATTTATAGGCTATTCTACACAAAAATCTATTTCAAAATAAATAAATGCTTAGGTATGAATCGCCTAAAACGCCTTCTGGTCAAAAGAGTTTAGTCGTACTATATTTAATTCCAGGAAACGTAGTCACCTGGTCACCTGGTGCCGTCAGCTCCTAGAACTGGCGACAGCTCCTGATGTATCCTCTCCAGTGTCTCCTCTCTCTTGTCGCCTCTCTAAGCTGCTCCAGGCTCATGCCAGACTTTTCCTGTACCTCATCCAACCATCTCTTCCTTGGTCTTCCGCGCCTCTTCCTTCCCTCACCGCATGCCGTCATCAGCTCCTTTTCCAAACCGTTAGGTCTCATCACATGGCCGAAGTAGCTCAATTTCCTCCAAGTTGCTGTTTGCTGCAGTGTCTCTTCCCTCGCACCGATTCGTTAGTTCTCTTCTCCGTCCATGAAATCCTTAGCATCTTTCTCCAAATCCACATCTCGCACGCGTTGATTTTGTTTCCATATCCTGTGTCTTTGTTCATGTTTCGCATCCATATAGGACCACTGGGAAGATCAATGCTCTTACCAGTCTTTTCTTTGTTACTCTACTCACGTATTTATCCTTCCAAATCTTTCCCAGACCGTTCATTGCCGTTTTCCCCATTGTTACCCTCCGTCTTATTTCCATTTCACTTCTTCCCTCTTTCTCTATCATAGATCCCAGGAATGTGAAGCTCGATACTACCTCTATCGTTTCTCCATCCACCTCAAGGTTTTCCCATGTTGCAGTTGTCATAACCTTTGTTTTCTTTATATTGAAGCATAGTCCCGCCTTTTCGCTTTCCTTCCTAACTCTTCTTATTAACTCGGCCAGGTCGTCCCTCTTCCCCGCCAGTAATGTCGTATCATCGGCGTACCTCAAATTATTCAGTATTTTCCCCGTTATCCTTACCCCCTCTGTAGGAAACGTAGTAGGCCAAATTAATAAAGTTCTTAACGGAATGATAGAGGCTCGTCAACATCGCAAGATATATTTGCGAAGACTTTGAATTCTGGCGTTAGTCAATTTGCAGACAGTAATATGTCTGAAAAGCTTGCGATGACTCAATTTTGAAATAAATTTTGCAGCGCCACCTCCTTATCCTACTCCTACTCCGACTCCAGAAACGCCGACAACCACATCGTTTGAACAAAGGACAAGTAGGCCTAAAGATTTTGCGTTTTAAACTGTGAGCCCTGGGTCTAGAATTGTAAGATTAGATGCTTATAATTTATTGGGAATTTAGAATCTACGCAAACATCTAATTCGAAGTTTAAAAAATGCTAAGGTGTGATTCCGCGTAAAACATTTTCTGGTCAAAAGAGTTTCATACTAACAGAAATGAGAAGCACTCAATTACATGTAGGCCTATACGGTTGATTTTGGATTTACGCTAAGTCTACGTTGTATAAGGTGATTTGACTTAACGGTTAATGTAATTTTATTTTTTATTTTTTTTATTTATTTTTTTTATTTATTTTTTTAAATTTTTTGCCCCGAGGTATACAGGGACTTCGCTACCGCCTAATATAAACACAGTCTGGAACGGCCCTATTCATATTCGGTGTTCTGATCAGCGAAAGTGCCCCTAAAGGCAACTGCATTGAAGCGAATGTAATAGGTTACATAAAAATAATAATACTCTTTGTTACAGTCTATAAATAAATTCAGAAGCATAGACCTACAGGATGGGTTTCTTATTCAGTCGGTGGTAGCCTACTACTAGCGCATGTTCATAGACCCTGCAAAAGGATGTTAAGATAGACCATGCAATCCATGGTGTGTCTGTATCGTAGGTTAAACTGACATCAATCATGCACTGCACAGTGTACGCATAAACATTCGCCATTGATGATGATGATAATTATATTCGTTTTAATGAGTTCTTACTGAAATACCGCAGACAGTTGCGAATATTTCTTCTTCTTTGCTATCTTTCAGCCACAGCAATCTTCTCTCGTCTTCTCTACGAGAAGGCAGAAGGCAGTTACGAATAAGAAATGATAAAAAAGTTCATTATAGTTCAATCAAATGAGTGGGAAACGGGAAATAGGGCAATGGTCGAGTATCTGTAAAGTACTCGAGAAATGTAATTTCTTGAGTGCTTAATCGGGAGTTTAAAAAAGCACTAGTCGGGTCAATCTGCAACATGACCCTGAACAAATTGCAAGAAAGCGTTTTATGATGATTTTATGGTATATTGGGTCTGGTGAGGAACATACTAAAAGTTGCCAAAAATCGCACCACGGCAAGTGGTCTAATTTTGGCGGGAAAAAAGATGGCCGCCAATTGGACTAGGCATGGAATCTGGAAATGATAAAGTTAGGAGCAAATCATGTAATAATTTGCTAACATGCTTTTCTAGACTAAATCGACCCTCCTGAAATCGTGGTTAGCAAGCTTGATTTTTAGCGGTTGCATGGGAAAACAAGATGGCGGCCAAAAGGGCGGGCTATAATTGATTCAAAAGGTTGTATAGTATAGTCGGGTCAATCTACGTAATGATCCGCAAAATTGTAAGAAGGCGTTTTATGATGATTTTCTGGTATATTGGGTCTGGTGTTTAACATACTAAAAGTTGCAAGAAATCGGACCACAACAAGTGGTCTAATTTTGGCGGGGAAAAAATGGCCGCCAATATTATTGGACTAGGCATGGAATCTGGAAATGATACTGTTAGGAGCAAATCATGTAATATATTGATAACATGCTTTTCTAGACTAATTCGACCCTCCTGAGAACGAAACTCGTGGTTAGCAAGCTTGATTTTTAGCGGTTGCATGGGAAAACAAGATGGAGGCCAAAATGGCGGCCTATTGCTTAAAAGGCTGTAAGTCGAGTATTGTATGTAATATGAAACACGATTTTGCAATTAAAATTAAGATGTATGGGTTCTAGGCATGCAATGGAATCAAAGACACGTATGTAGCACTGGAAGGAAACCAAAATGGCGGGAAAATGGCGGCCAGAATGTTGAAATTGCTAAAAGTGAAGTGATGTATGCAATGGAAACATGTCTCGGAAATGGATGGATCTTTCGAAGGCGGAGGCGGACGAGAAGTGGAATGGGGTAGAATGCGAATGGAATCTATCCTGCGCAATCCCATCCTCCGCCATCCCATCCACATCATCATCAGCATCATCTCCATCACAGCCTGACATCAAACGGCGCTGGAGGGAGTTCATTCCAGCATTGTCTCTCTGCAGAAGCCAGGCCTACGGGCACCTGCCTGGAACACTCAAACGGGACAAGAGTTTGCTATCCATGGCGCATCAATCAGCACACCCCTGCGAACTGTACACCCGAGGGAGGCTGCCCCTACCATCCGCTGTTCCATCGTCATCGTCGCGTGTCCTCCAGCCGTCGTCCAGTCCCAACCAGCACACTACGAACCTCTTCTCGCTATTCTCCTAATCGCGTTGTCAGCCTTCGTCTGGCAAAGGAACGCTAAGAGAACGATTATCTCCCACGGGTGGCCTCGAACGACTGTCTGGCAAGGGCGGTCACCACTACCAGCTCCACCACCACCTTGAGATGGAAGTTGTTGAACTATTTTCTGCACTCCAAACGCAGATGACGTTATAGTAGAAACCACTGTTTGCACAGCGATGTTTCAGGGGTTCAGTCTGAATCGATAGTTGGAGGGTTGCTGTACCTCTTCAGCTCACTGCTCGTCTTCTGCGCTGGGTCCTTCGTGTTGATCTCTTCCATCTTCAGGTGGTGGTGTTGATGGTGGTGCTGGTGGTGGTGACCGCCCTTGTCAGACAGTCGTTCGAGGCCCCCCAGGGAGATGATCGTTCTCTTAGTGTTTCCTTTGCCAGACGAAGGCTTTCTTGCAATTTGTTCCGGGTTCACCGAAGTTTTTTTGTAGATTGACCCGACTACACCGATATATTCTTTTTCTATGTTTATTATGGGATTGTGTTGCCTATTGCTTTTGTATTGTGTGGTATTCTACCATTTATAAAGCGCCTCATTCAGTATGAGCCTCTCAATAATCTATCGAACAGGAAAATTTTGTCAACAGAACACAACCAGTCGTTTGTCCAAATTATTAAAAATCCAGTTTGTGTAAACGCAAGGAGATGAATGGATGTTTCTGGAGGAGGCTTGCAAGGTCAACACTCTCTACAAGATCCAGCACTTAGGAACTTGTGGTGACCCACAAAATTTCTTTCAAATCCAATTAGTTAATTTCAAAGGAGGCAGTAGGCATATCGGCGAAAGCGATCAAATTTCAGCAGGTCGCGTCGGGATCATGAGAGATTTATTCGGTAGGTCGAAGAAATTAGTTGTAAGGAAGATACTAAAAATTCCTTGTTAACGTGGTTGCGTGGTTGCCTTGGACTATGCCGAGAAAAACGGTGCCCAACTTCCATCATCTCCTGGCGTCATTAAATTGGTCAACTAGGCCTAATGCTTCCGAAAGCGAAGTTGGGGACTTCATTCATCAGCAAAAACCAATGAATTTTTAATTCAACAAGAAATCTTTGATCAATTCTTGAAGGTCCGGTTGAATGTGTCGGATACTCATGTCCTGCAGACAAATACTGCGTCTTGAATGAAGCAACCAATCGCCCGGAATGCGTCTGCGATGACCGGTGCCCGCATGTGGTCGATATGGTTTGTGGCAGCGATGGTATCGAGTACCCAAACGACTGTTACCTTAAAGCGTCTGCATGTCAAAACAACAAAACTATCATGGTGGTATATCAGGGATATTGCAGCGGCGGTAAGTTAGCAGACAAATTGCTATGCTTCTACAATGTGAGATAATGCTATTATTTTGTTTCGGATATTGCAATTAAATGTTTGCGGCTTACCGATTGAGGACAAAGATGGGAAGATGGTTTCTAACCTTAACATCTACCACTGCTGCCACTGCTGCTGCTGCTCCTACTACACTACTACTACTACTACTACTACTACTACTACTACTACTACTACTACTACTACTACTACTACTACTACTACTACTACTACTACTACTACTACTACTACTACTACTACTACTACTACTACTACTACTACTACTACTACTACTACTACTACTACTACTACTACTACTACTACTACTACTACTACTACTACTACTACTACTACTACTACTACTGCTACTACTACTGATAATAATAGTAATAACAGTAATAATAATAACGACTTCTGTCGCCCTCACATGTGTCGATGCGGAGGAGATGCTGTTAGCTCAAATGGTCACCATGGGCTGGTTTGTAGGCTGTCGAAGGGGCATTCCTTCAGACTTCATGCCATTAAAGACATAATTTGGCGTTCACTCCAGAGTGCGGATATACCAAGCACAAAGGAGCCAACGGGTCTTCTGAGGACCGACGGCAAACGTCCCGACGGTGCCACACTGGTTCTTTGGTCTGCTGGCAAATACATGACCTGCGATACTACAGTAGTTCACACTTGGTTTTCAAGCATTTCGTCCACGGACAATTCGTCAATGGACGATTCGTCCGAAGTCTACGATTCGTCAAGTGGACGATTCGTCAAGTGGACGATTCGTCAAGTGGACGATTCGTCAAGTGGACAAATCGTCAAGTGGACGATTCGTTCGCCGGTGGTCACGGGTGGTGGATAACAATATTAACTGACGAAAAGAATTCTTGTTGTATGGAATATACTATCACTGAAAGAAGAGTTCTTCCTACGTGCGAACCGCACGAACGCGAAACTCTTTGCTCAATATTTGCGATTATGGGCTTAAATCGGTGTAGCTCTTTTGACTTTTAGTATTGACACTTGTTCGATTCGGTGCATCTTAATGTTTCAAACTCAAATGGCAAAAAGCAGAAGTGCGAACTGAACGAAAGCGCACCCCTGTGAGTCCTATATTTACATAGGCCTATATAATTTCAGTTTTTTCGTCAACCCGGTGGAAAGACCGCAACCGGTTACAGCATAGGCTAAAGCTGATCTTCTAGGCAGTGTGTCATCCAATACGCCAATCCCCCATTTCGTTCCTTTGATTTTCAAACGCCTACCTACGCTCTTTTGATTTAATATTTAACATTTAGGCCTACTTAACATCAGAATGTGACCCCACTTTGTGAGCTTTCCAGCCTACAGCGCCAGACTCAATACAGGGGTGACCACGGGGAGAGAGAGAGCAGGAGATGAGCCGATGGATGAGCTCTCTGGTGACAAAGAGGACAACGGTAGGTCTACAGAGAGGGGAGGGCATATCTGGCATTACCGGAGTAAAGGCTTCCTTACTGCGTGATGGAAGGACCTGGGGACCTAACATCTTATATTCTCCTAACAGCAGCATGCAACATGAAATCCAAAGAAGAATCGATGGAGGCCGAACCTCGCACCGAGGATGGCTTAGACAATTCCTTTAAAAAACTAATTAGCTAGGAACAGAACATCGTTCTTGTTATTTATCTCGCTAGGAGCGTGGCAGTTTCTGTTGTCTGTTCAGTCGTGTTTCCCGCTTCCGCCGTTAAATCGTAGGTTTCATAGGAGGTCATCGTATTTGCCATTGCCATAGGCCCTAAACCCTCTCCGGGTGGATCAGAGACGTTTTCTCTCATTACTTCATCTAAAAATATACAGGGGGCGCAAAAAAAGACCCCTAGGTTTTTTTGCCAATATCCTGACCAAAAGTAAGAATTTCCAAATGAAATTTTATAGGCTTATAGACAATTCATATTTATACATAATGGCCAGATTTCATCAAAATATTTTGAACGGAACAAAAGTTACATCACTTTTAGTGAGGTCACCCACCGTTTTTTGACGATTCAAAAACGCGACGCAACAAAAGGTAACAAAAAACAATCAAAATATTCTGGCCAATATCTTGGCCAAAAGTAAGAATATCGAAATGAAATTTTATAGGCTTCAAGACAATTTATTATCTGCAGATGAGGGTCAGATTTCATCGAAATATTTTGAACAGAACAAAAGTTATAACACTTTTAGGGAGGTCACCCACCTTTTTCGACGATTCAAACACGAAACGCAACAAAAAAGTAACAGAAAAGTAACAAAAACACGATTTTTTCTCTCGTCTCAAATAATTGGTATCATATAGCCTTGATATTGCCAGATTATCATTATTATTACTATTTAAAAAAGAAACAGGGTACCAGCGTAGCTGTGCGTCACTGAGAAGTCACTTTGCAAGACGACAATAAAATTGGTAAATACCGGAATCTGTCAGATTAATCAACAGGTCCATCAAGAACTTTGCAAAGAGACTCAAAAGAAGTTTTTGCACTGGTGGTTGGCATATTGAGCACAAGTTGCGAAGCAATACCAAGTTCATTTGACAACAGTTATTTGAGATGGGACTTAATAAAATCGCGTTTTTGCTACTTTTTGTTGTGTTTCGTTTTTGAATCGTCAAAAAACGAGGGTGGCCTCACTAAAAGTGGCACAACCTTTGTTCTGTTTGAAATATTCTGATGAAATCCGACCACCATGTGCAGATATGATTTGTCTTTAAGCCTGTAAAATTTCATTTCGATATTCTTACTTTTGGCCAAGATATTTGCAAAAAACCTAATTTTTTTTGCACTTCGTTTTTGAATCGTCAAAAAAAGGTGGGTGACCTCACTAAAAGTGATTTAACTATTGTTCCGTTTGAAATATTTCGATGAAATCTGGCCATAATGTGTAAATATGAATTGTCTATAAGCCTGCAAAATTTCCTTTGGAAATTCTTACTTTTGGTCAAAATATTGGCAAAAAACCTAAGGTTTTTTTTTGGCGCACCCTGTATATACCAGTTTTGATGCCAACGGAACATCTATCTAACCTAATGGCGATTTTAAATAGTCGTCAAATTTCATCATCAATTTATCAATTTTTTATTGGAATGGGACACGAATATATCGAGAGCGGTGTGTCAGGCAAACACCACCATCACCGTTTGTAGTACTGGACGATGCTAGGAGTTTGATAAGGGCTAACTACTTAGACAATTCTTTTAAAAAATAATTAGTGCTCTAATGATAATATTAGCCTGGCACGTGAGACTTCCATAATTTGTAGCTTGTATGAATATAGGTCGGTATACCATGAAGTTGATAATTGCTGTTACCACAGTAAATATATTAAATATACATGTATATATATATATATTAGGGTGGTTCAAAAAAATAAAATTCAAGCTAGATACCAAGACACCCTCTCAATTTGTTAGACCTGTCAATAGTATTATTGACACCAAATTTCAACTTCCTAGTCCAACTGGAAGATTGTGCTCAACGACATAGAAATATTACCATATAGTTGTATTGGATAGAAATCTTGATTCATTGTAGCTTGATCAAAAACCTCAAGAATACCATTCCCATGGAGTGCTTACGATGACCAGGATGGAGCATGCTGAAGCTGTAAGATCTGAATTTGTACCCATTTGCAGCACACTGGATATGTTGACCGCCTGTCAGTGCTAGTTTCAGATGATGGTGTGGATAAACTCTTTATTGTGCCCAACTTTCCTTCTATGCAGGATATCATTTAAATCCAAGGTCTTTCATTATCGTCTGAACTTAATATGAAGACTCACTGATAATGTCCAAGCCTTGATCTTTGATACAACACATGTCAACACCGGGTGTTTTGGAGGAGTATAAGTTTTTCAAGAAGACATAATAGGTAACAAGTTTCTGTGGCTGGCCTGCTGTCGTCATTGGGATGGAGTTGATTTTAGGGAAAATCTCCATTTGTGTTGTGGTCCATCTAATTCAAAATATAATCCAATATATAAGAGATTTAAGAATGTGTGGGATGGTGTAGCACGTGACAACATCCGAGTTCTATAAGTCGTATCCATTACTGAAGCCTCCCATGAGAGATCATTCCGTTTTCTCAAGTAGTCTGCTGAAAATAAAGTCAGTTTAAGAGAGATGACTACCAAGAAATCATTGAGGTGTCAATGGCTGTCCTTGGAAGTCAGCCCTAAATAAGAAACTGGATAGCCCAATTTACCATACATGTTGATTGGCCAGGTTACTGTATGCCATCAAAACATACAACGTGACGTATTCAATCTAAGAAAGGAGGAAGAAACTCAGATTCATCCATTTGTGTGATTTGGTTCCCTTCTCTCAAAGGCATGGGCAAAAACCTCCTCTTGCTGCTGAAACTCCAGGACAAGATCGGTAAATTTTGATTCATCTAGGAAATAATTATGATTCAGGTGACTACTTACCATCTATAGGAGATCAGCGTTGCTGCCATGAATGTCCTAGAAAATCACTAGTACATTGTACCTTTCAGATGAGGCTTAAGGTCTGACACTGCTATGTTGCCAACTGCCTGCTACAGATAAGGTGAAGATACTTTACGTAATGACTGCAAATCCTCGGTGAAAGGATGTTGAGGGGTAGTGATGTGGTGCTGAAGGAGAGAGATTGCCTGGGCGACTTTGTAACCCAGTGAACACTGACAATACTGCCACACCTGAAGTTTGGTGATTCTCTTTTTGCACTTACACCTGAGCAATAGATTGAGAATGAGGATTACCAGCAGGGCAGAGACTGAAGTCAGCAATTAAGAGTGGTAAACGACACGGCTGAGAGAAGACAGTGTGAAGTTGTTCGAGGAATTCAACTGACTCATCGCTGATGAAGAAAAAAGCTGTGTTTTCTCCAAGTGGTCAAGGCAAATAGGAAAGTTGCCCTCACTCAATCAATCAAGAAATCTGCTGTTGACACCGTGCTTGCAAACTGCAAGGCCTTCTTGAGTATAAGACTGCATCGGGTGTTGGAGTCATAAAATAAGAACAATTATAGACATTTGTGGATTTAATGATGTTTTTTGACATTTTTTGACACTTTCCATATTTAAAACCTACTGAAATTTTCGATTTCAAGCTGACCAACTGTTTAAGTATCACTCATATTGTCATGTTACAGTAATGTTTGATTTATTTCGAAATAAAACTCAATTGAAGGGCTTGGAGCAATAACAAGGTATGTCGAAAATCATGAATGTTGGGAAATCGACTTCAAAGATTTACCACTTCAAACTGCTGTATCTAAGCCATTTGACAACATATCAACAAGCTGTTTTGAGCAAAATGTACCTTAAAATTGTCTTTAACGTAATTTGTAAATTTCTCAATGCGAAAGATGAAATTATTATTATTTTTTACACATTTCACTTCATAACATGTTATTGCAACGCGAATTCTCCGCCATTAGTATAATTTCTGGTGCAATAACAGGTTATGTCGACAAAATAGTCCGGTAAATAATAGATTATTATTAAGTCTTAAACCCGGACATCTACCATGACAAGCAAATTTTTGCACGAAAAGTTTTGAAATAGACTAAAGAATATATGGTAGAAATCCTAACAAAATGCGATATGTGGAAATAATTAAAAGTTTGAATTTAGTTTTGAGCATACGACCAACAGCTATGCCTAACGAGTTTGTTTACATTTCAAGGACTGGCGGAAATACGTTTTATCTGCTAGAATCACAGGGAAAAATTACCGATAAAAAGAAAAAGATATCGAGTAATATATTTATTATATGAACTATGTACATGTCGATTTTGTAAACAAAACAAAGAAAAAATTTAGGCAATAATTAAGTGTGATCGATGACAACCCCGCACTCAAGGCCACGCCCATAATGCATAGGCGATGACTAAGCGAAACGCTATACGCACCACCTAGATACGCACGGTCATAATTTGTACCACAGTAATTAATGATTTAAACATATTTCCCCATGTTGGAATTTATTGGGATCTTTACTGTAGTTTAGTAGTGTATTTACGTACAATATTCTGCCAAAAAAGGTCTGCCATAGTAAATGTCCGGATTCATGATGAATTTTCCCGTATTTTTGACTGGCCTAAAAGTGTTTTCTAGCGGCTGCAATACCGCGCATATATGATATAAGTCAACATACCTTGTTATTGCACCAAACTGTTTCTATTACACAGTTCCAGAACGCGCATGATTTAGCATGCAGATGGTAAGTTATGTCAACAAACCTCATTATTGCATTGACTTTAATACGCAGTTTGAAAGAAAGCAAAAGCATGTATGTCGTCATACCGGGATATTGCATTAGGGATATGGACGAAATCTGCCGTGGGAACAATAACATGTTATGTCGATATAACTTTCTTTTGCGAAATGACGCTCAAAAATATTCAGATCTGCCCAAAATTCACAGGGTAGATAGATTACTGTCTTCCACACACGCTGGCATACTGTTTCGCAAGACACCGGTATGTCGACTTACCTTGTTATTGCTCCAAGCCCTTCAATTGTATGGGAATATATGCTCGACACATGTATTTCTACATTAACGCCGATACATTGGCCCATGCAAAGTAACACAGTCATTGAGCACCATCTTCCTGTTGGAATATGAAGCTGAAATTTTGTCTCAATAATACTATTGATAGGTCTAACAAACGGGGAGGGTGTCTTGGTTTTTAGCTTGAACTTTATGTTTTACCATGTATCTGTGAACCACACTAATATATATATATATATATATATATTACTACCTGAATTACCCGACGTTGCCCGGGAAATTTCGGTTTTTAGTTCCCAGTCACGCCTAACCGCGCTCCCATGCCCGGGCAATTTCGGTTTTCGTCCCCCGTCACGCCTGATCCCGCTCCCACGCCGCTTTTCTCACCTCGCCTTACATCGGCCCCAACCCGGTCCCACCCTGGCCGCCCTTCTCACCTCGCCTTCTTCCATCGGCCACAACCCGGTCCCACCCTGGGGTGCCCGGCGTTGCCCGTTAAATTTAGGGTTTCGGTCCAACCCAGCTCCCATCCGTCCATGTTTACACTATAGTCAGCATTTTTGCGAAACCGCGTGCCAAAAGGTCTGCCCTCGGCGAAAAATGAGGTTAAAAATCTATTGGCTCGTTGAAAATCGATCGGCGAAAATTATTGCGTCTCAAATACACACGACACGGTATTGAAATTAATTAACGGAATAACGCGCTATAAGATTAAGAACGGCCATGACGCCATTAATTTAATGCTTTCAATGATCAATTTACACCTATGGATGAAAGCAAATGGCGTATTAGGATTCGGATAGAAAATTAAGTGTTTCAAACTCGGGAAAAGGTAAGAATTTTGGATCGCGAACCCCGGTAGTGTTGTCCTCGGGTGCTAAGAAGTTGTTTTGTAATTATTTGAAAAAATCGGTCGCGTGGATGAGGAAATTTCTGATCGACCACACTGTTACAGTTTCTCTTTTATAGGTTTATATATCATTAATCAGACCGCTACACCTACACTGTAAGCCTTCACCGTGATTACAACGGTGCATGGACAGTATTCCACGACGGTCTACGATCGTCGGAATATAAAACGGTGGCCCACAGTTTATTTTGGGTGAGCCCACCGACGTCACAGTAAATTTTACGGCCTCTTGATAAAACGGCGTTCGACAGTATTTAGACCTCGCAAGGTAAAGTCCGCTGCGAATAATGTGACCTCCAATTAAGCTTAGCCTACATGTGACAAATAGGCTTTCATTTATATTTTTATGCATTCGGAAGTGCTAGTCGATTAGGCAAAATCTGGCATAAATACTGAATTTAGCCTAAATTCAAATAGGCCTAAAGTTCGAAAATTATCATTTGTTAAATTGTTGGAATTTAGCAAGACCCTATGCACGCGCTTATATTAATTTTACGCGATCTAGCCTACCAATATTATAGTAAGTAAGATAGCATGTAAGTATTATGTGATTTACTTAACCGCTTGCTACCGCACTGCGGGAACATAAATGCGAACAGATTATAGCATGTACAATCACAACATGAGAAACTACATTAAGCTTATGCATTTTTAGGTTGATATAGCGATAATAATCATTTTAATTACTACAAGAAGATCATTGCAGGCTATGCGCAGAGTAGGCCTAGATGAGCAAAACGTTCTATTGGCCTACAGGTCTGAATAGTTTAGGCCTAGGCCTACAACGAGAATCACAACAATAGGCCTATTATTACTGGCCTATTTAATAGGGTATTGGGCTTAACTGCCGAATTAATTTTTAATTAGGCTTTTATTGTTTGTCAGCACGTAATTTTTTCCAAGTGCTAAAAATACAATGGCTGACCAAATGGAGGTATAAATGACTCCATCACAGACAGTGCATATTGTTTAAAGTAGCCTAAGTAGATAAGTTATGAGCGCTGACAAACATACAAAGTGAAACGGCAAGTATCAGTGTCACTGAAGAAATAATATAGGCTTAATGTCATGTTATATTAACAGCAGTTTACTAATTTTCGGATATTTGTGAGAAAAGAAAACGACAACACACAGGGCGCATAGACCTTACTGCGCAGCAACTGTCCAGGAAACCTCATCGGGTTAGTGGGTTAGTAGACTTCCGAAGTTTAGAAAATCGTTGTGAATTTCAACATGAAAGTCGCGTCATGAAAAATCATCTTCTTTCAGATAGCAATAATTGTTTACTCTGTTTATTCACTACACTAGCCTAAGAGGTCATCTTTATAATAATGAGTTTAATATTGCGTTTGCATGCGGGAAAATTAAATTGCAGTTCATATTCATTTTCTGTTATAATTTTCGGATTGGATTCTATCTTGCTAAGCTTAATTAAATTGTTAAATAAATTAATTAATTCTTACTTCGTGTTAGACGTACAGCTATTAATGCGCTATAAATTTATCTGACCACTGCTAAAAGCCGTCGAGACTTCCTTTCGTTTCTAAATTCCGACGAATTATGGTCGTTTCCAACGTGTAAAAAATTTATATCTGATATATTTTCCAACCAGAAATCGAAAATCTGGTAAACCCAATGACATTTGACATTTTCATCTATGCAATTTAACATCCGCTGAGGTTGTTTGTTGTTTTGTATGTCTGTTTGCACACTTTTTTCGTGCTCATTTCCTGCGGTGTTGGGATAGTCGGAGCCGCACACATTATAATTCTAGCCATGTTTCTTTTAAATGTCATTTTGCGCATTGCCACATTGTTTTATTACCTCACGATGATTTGATAATGCACGTTTTACGAAACCCCTGGCTAAATTTTACAACATTGTAAAGCATGCGGTACAAATCTTGTTTGTAATGTTGCCACGTGCTCCCTTGTTTCTGACGATTGAAATGTTCGGGAAAAGGAAAAGGACACTACCCAGAGTAGGACATAAACCCACTCTGGTAGAGCATCAATTGCGTATAAGTGATAATCTTCCGAACGACGGTCCTAAGTTCAAAATGCATATGTTGGTCGTACACAAGTGATTGATGAAAATAATTCTTGATAAATAGAAATCGGATTGATACAAAGTCATTTTTACTTATATGAAAGCTGAATTAATAAAATGCTCTTGCTTAAATTGGAGCTGGATTGATGATAATATTCTTGCTTAAATTGGAGCTGAATTGATGAAAACCAATTGTTAATTAAATAATTAAATTGATGAAATCAATTGTTGCTTTTTAAATAGAAGCTGGATTGGTGAAACACGTTTTATCATTTAACTACAAAATAGACTATTTTGCAAGAATTGCGGGTTTGTTCGGTTTTTCCTAGGCTAAATAGGTAGGAGGGTGGGGTCTGGGTTTTTGTCCAGTGGTTTTGTCAATGGGTTAATGTCCCACACCAAAATTTTCACCGTGCACACGTGTTAGTCCAAGTCAAATCAACAGTTTTGAATATAAAATTTAGCATCATCTCCAACTTTGATTGAATTTGGCACTTTTATAGATCATAACGAGAAGGTCCCAAAGTCAGAATTTTTGATTTTTGGGTCAACCCGTTTCCGAGACAGTTTAGGACATTAACTTCCTAGACAAAACTCTGACCAAAAATCCCCAGAGGTGGACAAACCACCAGACAAAAAATTCCCGGATTTAGCCTAGGACATTAACCCACTGGTCAAAGCCTCTACCTGTGCCAATAACCTAATTGATAGAACGCTGTCACCAGTCCCGCTTCTATTTACATAGGTCAAACTTCTAAAGATCTATTTTAATGACAATTATTTTTGATCGATCCTGCTGCAATTTAAGCAAGAATATTTTTATCAATCCAGCTTCAATTTAAGCAAGAATATTTTAATCAATCCAGCTCTAATTTAAGCAAGAATATTATCATTCAATCCATCTCCAGTTTAAGAAAGAATATTTTCATCAATCCAGCTTCAATTATGGTGAAAATTATTTGTATCAATCCGAATTCTATAGCGAGAATTCTTTCTAGCTTGTGTACGACAAACACATGTATTTTAAACTTAAGGACCACCGTTCGGAGGAATGCTGCCTGTGTGCCATTTATATTCTACCCGGAGGTTTTTGTCCTCGTCTGGGGGTTTTGTCTGGTGGAGTTGTCCGGGGGTTAATGTTCGTTCCCCTTTGGAGCGCACCTTCTCAACTTTTCACTGACTATCAAGAATAGTAAATTTTGAATGGGATCAAGTTTATAAGTGTATGAGAGTAGAGTTACCCATATGAGGGTTACTAGGCTACAGTTTTACACAATTTTGTTGCTGCTGAAAATTGCTATTTTAGCAACCTTGCCAAATAAAGCATTCACTCAGCTTCTATTTGGTATCTCACTTTTGTTTCCAGGTGCAATAGTAGCTGAGATACAGCAGTTTAAACCTTGTCCGGTCAGATTAAAACCAGGGCGTTTGGGTCGAAGTTCAATGACCCATATCTCGGAAATTGGTTGTCCCAAAATTCAAAAAATTTAAATTCTGCGAGTTTCTTATTCTTATTCTACTGTCTTCTTAAATTTAATTAAAATTGGACATGGCCATGCCGGGTCACTGTTATGATATGACCCGAAATGACCAACACTTGAAATCCCATGTACGTTCAGGACATACAATTGACTGACTTTTAAAAGTGAGCAGTGAAACATTTGCAAAGAAAAATCTTCATTGACGTCTCATGTTTCTTGATGTTAAATTTTTTGATTGTTCATTCATTAATACCTCAAACTCTTAAAATGTTTCTGCTGCTGGAATATTCTGTTTGCAGTTTGACCTTCGCGGCAGTAGTGATGAATGTCCTAATGAAGAAAAGAATCCACCAAGGACCGCTTAACCAAAGCAATGATCCGGTATGTAATCCAGTGCAGTGATTAATTATAGTGTGATACTTGGAATTTTTTTATCAATGCAGCTTTTCCTGACTATAGAGTTGTTAATTGTTTTCTTTACGAAAATAACTTTGAAAACTAAGCTTCCAACTTGTCAAATACTCTAAAACAACTTGCAATCCCGCAACTGCTTGCAGACCTTAATTGAGCAATCAGTTTGGTATTTTATTGTTGGATATTATTTTGGTTCACGCAGACAGCTTTTCAAGTCAGGCAGTGTTTGCAACCTCTTGTGCTTGATAATTGTGACTTTTGCTGTGTATTGGAATGCATTGTTTTCGGTTACGACCGAGTGCACGAGTTGTTTTGGGGAGGGGTTAGATTCTCGACTTAAAGAGTTGTTGTGGATGAACATGTGTAACAGTTTGTAATTAAAACTTTCTGAACATAATTTGATTGACTGCTCCCTTTTCTCCTGTTCCTAAATTTATGCTTTATTTTATGATGATAACTTGCACACCAATTTGACATTGCTGGTAATGTTGGTTCTGTGAGCTGTGCACTACATGAATGCAAGCTCCTTGGACCCACGTGTATTGTAAAAGACCAATGATTGAGACAGCTAGGTGGGAGACAATCTTTTGACAGGTTAACATGTTAACATGAGATGGCTTCTCATCTAGAGCACTTCTAGCATCTAACACAAGAATTTAACTCTGCTGCTGTATAATGACTGGCGTCATACAGCGTAACCCACTTTATTAACATAAATACATTATTTTGTTACCTGTAGGAAACATTTACAGCAGCTGAAGTTCAATCTGATCCAAACGTGCCAGCTACATCATGATTGATTTTTGTGGTATGTTTCGCATTTTAAATAATATCAACTATAAGTGAATAGTATCACATGAATTTAAGCAAATCCAGAAATTCATATATTTGATGATTTCAAGAATTTAAATAGAGCCCCACCTTTAAACCCACTCAGAGTCGCTCCCAGTCCAACCACAGTGTGATAAACAGGACTTAAGGAACCTGTAAAACACTGATTATTCAATCCTTGGTAACAGGCATATCTCCAACGGGTGGATATTCCAAACAGAAGGACCTATAAGTGAGAAGCATGATGCAGAAAGGTTGGGATCTAACAGAAACAAGGGACCAAAGACTAGATGCAGATTGAAGGGTCTGCAAGCTAACACAGCAGATACTGGACAGCAGAACTTGCTTAGGCTGGAGCAAAGCCAAGGTGACAATGTCATACCAGTTAGGCAATCATGTACTCCATGCGCCTGGAGACAGTGAAGGTGCATTAATGAAGGCTTAATCAGACAAACCTTGGATTCACCCAATTAGCTATGTTTAATCTACTTTTCATGTGGTATAGCCCTTTTATCTTGTGAGATTAATGTTGAGCACTATTTCCACCGACAAATGTAGGATTTGTCAACTTTTCAGGATACGAATTATAATTGTAGCGGCAATTTATATGGTGCCGTAACACAGTTACAAGGGAGCCTATAACTGAAGATACTGCCATTAGCATGAGCACTTACAATGCATAATAATGAAATTATTCTTCAGGAGTTTGCAGTTTACTGTTTTAAACCTAACACTGTTTGCATGTTGTCACTTTCATCAAGTTAAAAACATTAGCTCAACCTTCTTTATGGCTTTGTGTCTTTACTTACATTCTCCCTGAATTGTTACTGGTAATACTATTTTTTAAATATCTCTTTTTGTACTCATTTAACTTGAAATGCTAATGTGGATTAATTGAATTGTAGCACAAAAGTTATCTGTTGTTAGTAATCACTGATTTAATTTACATTTAGGAGATTCTTGGTTGATAGCGGATGGATCCTTTCCATAAATTTGTCGTTAACGAAAGCATCAGAAATTTCAACACCGGCTTCAATGGATCTTGTGCAGAGGTAAAAGTAAATAAAATTGACGGATATAATCAAACGCCATTTCATCTGGCTTGCACCTACTAGCAGCTGGCTAGGTTAAATATATGTAGCCTACCATTGCTTTCCTTCAAATCACTTTCTCTTCTGCAGATTTCAGTCATCTGGGTGGTAGATGGTCGACTTGGAATGGCCTCTCCTAGGCACCTCGCTCTTTTCCAAGGATTCTGATCAGACTTTCTTCGCTCATCTTAAAACTTGTGTTTGGCTGTGCAGGTGTTTGGAATACCTCTGAGTAGCTATATGAATTGTTGTTATGAATTAATGATGTGTATTAACAGCGTAGGCCAATAGAGTACCCCTTACGATTTTTCCTGATATGTTGGCCAATAGAGTAAATTTATAAAAATCAACTTATACAGGTTTAAAGGCAGTTAATATATACGTAACTAAGCCAAATTTCGACTAAATATTTCAAACAGAACAAAAGCTATATAACATTTAGTGAGCCATCCCCTATTTGTTGACGATTAAAAAACATGGTGCGATAAAAAGAAAGAAGGCATTTTTATAAGTTTCATCTCAAATGAGTCTGTCATGAAGTCTTACGCTGCATTACAACTTGGTTTTCAATGTGTCCACTTCCACCATCCAGCCATATTCTGAGTCTCTTCGTAAAGTCTTTGATGTCTTTGTTAATGGGTCCCAGACGTAAACCTTCCCATGCCAAACCAACTTAAATGCAACCTTCAAATCTATTAGCGCTTTTGGTTTTGGTCGCTTATTGTGGTAGTTCATCTCCAGCATTATTCTTGGAGTTCAAATTCAGAGATTTGGGACCGTTGGTTCTTCTCAATGAAAAGCCAGAACAATTGACATTGAGCCAATTTCTTTTCACCAACGGCATATTTTTTAAAAGTAATCGGATTTGATTGTTTATCTGAGTAAGCAACAGTTATGGCTATAACTCCAAGACCATGCTCATGAATGTATGGGTACACATATTATCTGTCATTTACTCCTTGGCCATTTTAAGTTTTGGCATTTTGAATTTCACTGCTTTAATAGGAAAATTATTGATCTGACAGATTCTTTATTTACCAACTTGACATTAATCTTATTATGTAACTTCACAGTGACGTGTCTCCTCAATTATTTCAAATACCAGAGCTTTAAGCTTCTTACGGAGATATTTATAGCGCTCCTTCAATGTTACTATCCCGGAGCACTCCCTAACCAACTTCATTTGAAAAGTTATCTGTTTTCAATGTGTCCACATGTGTCTGTTATCATCTCCC
This sequence comes from Lumbricus terrestris, assembly GCA_949752735.1. Classification (NCBI taxonomy): domain Eukaryota; kingdom Metazoa; phylum Annelida; class Clitellata; order Crassiclitellata; family Lumbricidae; genus Lumbricus; species Lumbricus terrestris. Next base: position 1,243,220 of record OX457048.1, on the reverse strand, counting down.
ATCCTGGAAATGTGTCCAAGAGACTCAGCTTGTGTCTGGTTGCTTTTTGCAGAATCATTTCTGTCCTGTCCACTTTTAAAAAGATTTTATCGATGGAACATTTACAATCAAGGCTAAAAGTTTGTGACTGGTATATTTGAATAAATATACAATTCATTCAAATATTTTGGTCACAAACTTTTAGCCGTGACTGAAGATGGTGTGCCAATGAAAGCATGATGCACCCTACAGAAGTGCTTGCTCCAGTCATTGTCAATCATCGTTCCTCCGCTCAGGTTGAACTTCTCTGTCCTGAGCACGATTGGTTCCTAGACAGCACCGTGCTATCTCTGTTATTGTCCCCATGATAAGGAATGGGCTTCCACTGTCTTTACGCCTTATGCCGAGGTTTTGCTCAGATACATTTTGTCGCAACCTTAACATAGTACTTTTCAAATGAAGTTGGTTAGGGAGTGCTCCGGGATAGTAACATTGAAGGAGCGCTATAAATATCTCTGTAATAGATCATGAATAGTTTTACCCCACTGGCAAAAATTAGTTTCACACAGCATATCTGGAACGAATTTAGATTCAAAAAATGGTAGAAATTTTGAACCGAATTATCCTACTGTATTCTGTTTCTTTGTGTGTTTTAGATTCACATTTCAAATCAATCCGTACTGGGGATCAAAGATGGACGAGAATATTTTTCCTGCCACAAATCCCAAGGTGCTGAATTTGCAAAACAGTTCGAAACCAGGAGTAGTATAGTCAATAGGTAGCAGGATTCAAGCGACCCCGATTGCTGGAAACCTTGGAATTCATTTTCGACTGTATCTGCATTGCATGGCTAACTGATATGGAGCAGTCACAGCAATAAATTTGTGCTCAAATGTTTACATTTTAGTAGTCTGTTTTGCATTATCTCCTGAATTTATGTGCAGGCCAAGACAATTACGGTCTTAGTCTTACTGTATTCCAAAGATCTAATGTTTGCAGACTTCTTTTAGTATATTTTTTCATTTTAGCACTTTTCGATAAAGTACTATTTCGAGTAAGCAGTAAGTCACAGTATGATTAATGTTCATGTGGGGCACTGTGGTGTAGTGGTGGGTTTGGTGCCTTGGCGCCCAAGGGTTCCGGGTTCGTATCCACCTCAAGCCGCTATGTATTGACCTTGAGCAAGTGCTTCTCTTGCATGCGAGCAATTTCATTTCGGCGTGAAAATGAGAGGACCGCTTCTGAATAGAGAGCTTGAAGGGGTGCTAGAGCAAATGTGATAAATAAATGAATAAATAAACTGTTTTTAGGCAATAACTCTGAATTTATGCACGTTTAAAATTTTTAATGCGGGTTGTATGTCTTATTGTGTTTCAAGTGATGTAATGTTTCCAGGCTTGTTTTAGTTTTATTTATTGTGGTGCTGTTGCAGGGCTAGTGGCTACAGTACTAGTTTTAGATTTTCAAGCGGTTTGTGATATAAGTTTTACCCATGATTTATTAATTTTTGCACTTCGAGGTTTACATTGTTGTCTTTTTTACTTATTGTGTCTCAACTGATGTATTGTTTCCAGACTTGTTTTAATATTTTTCTTCATTTTGGTGCTATTGCAGGGCTATTGTACCAGTTAATGTAAACGGCAATTCTTTACGTGATATAGACTACATGATCATTAATGTTTACGTAAAACAATTTTTTGTCACTAACTTGGAATCACTACACGATTTTTGTGTTGTGCCAGTTTAGTGGTATGGTTTTATGTTTTTGTACTATTGAAGTTTGCATTTTCTAGTTTGTTTTTATTTGACAATTCATTGCAGTGCTTGAATTTCTGAATAATTGCCTTCATGTCGAGGATAATTTTGGTTCTAATCATATTGTAGCTCAAGAGATTTAGTGTTTTCGAACTTCCGTTATAGTATTTGTCTATTTATGTTAATATTTTGTCTTACTGGCTGATTTAGAGTTTTTTTTCATTATAAAATAAATGATACAAAGTTTCAATACCATCTGTTATTGGTTGTTGTTCGAAGTTGAAGTATGGCTGTTAAGTTTGGATAAAGAAGAGCAGTTGCTTGAGATTATAGTCGATGGCAATCAAGTGTTAAGATGCGTAAGAGGCTTCGAGAAAGAATAACGCAATGACAGAAGAAATTTTATGATGATTCCATTCACTGATTTATTTTGTATTTTATTACAAATGATTGAGTTGCACATTAGTTCAAATAAGAAATTTTGCTGAATAATGAATTTTACTTTTACCACGGGCTTTCGTAAAACATGCACTCTCAAATCATTGGGCTTGGCTCTATGAATGCGCTTATTATATCGCCTTTTAAGAAAACTGCAGTTTGTGTCAATGTTAGGCCTAATTGAGAAATGTGCATTAGGCCTGTAGGCCCTATGGCCTATTTATTGCAGTAATCAATTAGTTTAATCGTAATTTTTTTAAAGTTTTGAAGAGTGATAATTGCAATGAGCAGAGGCCAATATTAATTTTACGAGATCCTATAGTAAGTAAGTTAACCAGGAAGTAAGCAAATGTGCTTGTGTTTTATCGAACCGCTTGCAAACGCACTGCAGGAACATAAAAATTGATGCGAACAGATTATAACTTGTGTAGTAACAAAAATAAGAAAAATAATATATAACAGGCCTTTAATTTAATTTAGGTCAATATAGTGATATTAATTATTTTTATGACTTCAAGTGTAGGCTAGACCTATGCGCAGTAGGCGAGCACAATGTTCTGTAACTTAGACCCACAGGTCTACATAGTTTACAACGAGAATCATAGGTCTATCTGTTAGTTCCTAAGTAGGCTACGAGGTTAACAGGCTTGACCGCTGTGTTAATTTATAATTAGGCCTATTATTATTCGTCAGTACGGTTTTTTCAGCACTTCAAAATTAATGTCAAAATACAATGGCGGGCCAAATGGAGCTATTTTAAAATTGATTTAAAATGACTCCATCGCAAAAAGTGCATAGGCCCATTGATTCAGTAAGTAAGTACGTAAGTGTGTTACTCGATGAGCGCTGAAACGGGAAGTCTCAGCGTCATTGAAGAAAAAATATGCGTCTAGGTCTAATGTCATAATGATAACAATTATAATAGTTTACAATTTTCGGAAATGTGGGAGGAAATCAAACGAAAACAAACACCGCGCATAAGCCTAACGGTAGGCCTACTGTGAAGCATCCTTCCCAGGAAACCTCGTCGGGTTACTGAGTCAAATCTAGACTGCCCAAGTTTAGAAAATCGTTGATGAATTTAAAGACGAAAGTAGCGTTATGAAAGCCATTTTCGTATATTAAGTATTTACTCGGTTTATTCACACACTACGTGTTAGCCTAATCTAGGAATACTAAGCTAAACGTGTGATTAAGGCACACAGGTTTATTGCGCCTCGTTCATTCGTTTAGGCCTAATGACAAAACCAAGTGACACACCGTACATGGGTAAAATGCAGGAAAATTAAATTACAATTCAATTTTCATTTTCTCTTCAATAATCTTTCGGAATGAACTCTATTTTGGTAAGATTTAGTTGATTGCTAAATAAATAAATAAATTATTGATGCATGTTAAACGTTCTTAATAAAATAGTTAATGCGCTATAAATTTTATCTGACCACACCTGAAGGCCGTCGAAACTTTCTTTTGGTTTCCGGCGACTTAGGGTCGTATTGAACTTGTGAAAATATATATCTAATCTGGCATATTTTCCAACGAAATATTGAACATCTGGTAAACCCAGTGACATTTTAAATATTCCTTGATGCAATATAACAGCCGCTGAGATTATTTATCATTTTGATATGTCTTTTGCTAAATTTGTTCGCGCTTCAGTGTTGGCATAGTCCGAGGTGTATACATTAGAATTGTAGCGATTTTCCTTTTAAATTCTGTTTTGCGCATTGCCACACTGTCTTATTAGTTCACAATGATTTGAGAGTGCATGTTTTACGAAAGCCCGTGGTAAATTTTCGCAACATTGTAAAGTATGACGCTACAAATCTTGTGTGTAATTTTCCCACGTGCTCCTTTGTTTTTGACGATGTTCACCTTGCACACGAGTCAGACTAGGTCAAATCAACAGTTTTGAATAAAATTTTGCATCATCTCCGATTTTGATCAAATTTGGCAAGACTGTAGAGTCCAGTGAGAAGCGTGAAAACCAAAATTTTTGATTTTTGGGTCAACCGCTTTCCGAGATAAGGGTCATTGAACTTCGACTCAAATGGCGTGTTTTACGCTGACTGGACGAGGTTTAATCTGATGTCTCTAAAGTCTAAACCCCTGTTGCACGGTTCGCTTTGTACTCTCTTAATTTTATGTAGGCTACTCTGCAGTCATGACTGTTTGAGAATTTCTTCCCTTCCACTTCCCTCTGCAGTAGTGTTGTGAGGCGGAAACTTTCCTCGGAAAGTTTCATATCTTTCCGGAAAGTTTCGGAAACTTTCCGACGAATCTTTCCGGAAACTTTCCGACATATTTTTCGACCAATAAAATATTATTAAATACATACTCAATTCTAATGAGTCCGAAATTTTCTTTCAATATAATGTTACTAATTACATCAATCACTATCATAAGTTAGTGTTGTGAGGTGGAAAAATTGTTTAGAAAGTTTCATATTTTTCCGGAAACTTTCAGACGTATTTTTCCGCCAATGAAATATTATTAAATACATACTCAATTCTAAGGAGTCCGCAATTTTCTTTCAATATAATGCTACTAAATACATCCATCACTATAGGGTCATTCCAGCTCAACTCAACCAATTTTGAGGAAGGTTCCCACCCGACCATCTCCGATTTGGCTGAAATTTTATCCACATGTTGCAGGGTATATTGGATGGAAAAATCCGAAATATTTGAGAAATATTTCAAATACTCTCCAAGATATCGTGGATTTCGTGACCCCACCCCCCGAAGGCATATCGCGAAACTTCGTGATGTCCACTTTTTGAGAGTTAATATCTCTAAAACGGATTCACCAAATTGGATGATTTTTTTTATGCCTATACAGTTTCTTACATAGATTACAGAAATATTAATAAAGTTATTGTGTGTCCTATAAATTCAGCTGAATTAAATATCAAAAGTGCCTTCACATTCATTTCATATCGTATTTTTGCAATAATCAGTTATCAATATCTCCATATATACCAGGCACAATGCATTCATATTTTATATGTATACTGTCTAGGTAGCTGGCAATTACTTGGCAAAGTTTTACTTGATCAGTGATACCCATTTGCTGGATATCTGCTGTCAAAGTTGACTAAACCTTATACGGGGGGTCGACAAGAAAAAATATTCCCAAAAAGGATCAGAAAAATATCTATTTTTTATTGCATTTTCGGATAGAGCATAGTTCAATTGATAAGTGTTCCAAAAATCCCAATGGCGTTTTTTGTTTTAAGGAGTTTACAGTGTGCCAAAGATGGTCGTTTTTTGGTATCGCGAGTTGCACTTATTGATGAGATTTGACAAATTAGTCAGCATTATCATACAGCCCAAATGCTGTGAAACCATTGTGATCATTTGTATAATATAATATAAAAGAAATATAACTAGGTTATGCTTGTTTAAGCTACAGCAAACATAAATTTGCATTTTTTTAAATCATAATCAGAATGGATTTGTAACCAAATTAAGTGTTCATTACTCTATGAAACTATATATATATATATACATACCAACAATGTACAACTGCTCAAGACACAAAGATGTCAAAATAATCAATTAATATCATTTTTGCATGCAGAATCACAAATTTTGAAAGTCTTTCTGTGCATAGGTGGAAAATGTTGTCAGCACAGTCTTCCACACTGAATTGTCCAGCTGGTATTGTCGTGCGCTGTTACTGCGTGCTCGAGGTGCTGGCACTAAGCAGAGTACATGTTCCAATGGAACCCAGCACACGTCATCATGCCGTGGCCAAGTCAAACGATAGGTTGCCCTACTTTTTGTACTGGTCATGAATTTGACAAGTACATCCTCTCCTTCTTCTGATCGGTCTGTTATTAATCCAATGTACCAGTTGTTGTCATAAATTGCTGCCACATACAGCCCAGGTTGACACATAGTGGCATCCAACCTGGTGTTCTCACTTGCTTTGTCTGTTTCATTTGTGTCATCTGTTTCATTGCAGTCGTCATTGTCACTAACTGGTGCCACACTTACAAAGAGTCGACAGATACTCTTCGCATCAGTATTAGACGCTTTGAAACTGGTATAAAAAGATGACTGCGAGTTCCAGAAATTGTCTTGGCAGCTCTATACCTCTCTTCCAACTTGAAGTCCTTTGTATGCTGGTCAACGGATGCTTTAGAAATCTAGAAGAAATGGATCCCTTTTATGTTTTTATTTCCATAATTGTATAATGCCGAGTGGCACTTCTTTGCCACATCACATGGAAAGAGTCCTTGTGATGGTATTAGAGGAACTGTAAAGCGACTCGCTGCACGTGCTAGTCTGCAAGCCCCATCAATGATCAGATTTTGACTCCACATGACCAATACAATAGAGCTGCCAAGACAATTTCTGGAACTCGCAGTCATCATCTTTTTATACCAGTTTCAAAGCGTCTAATACTGATGCGAAGAGTATCTGTCGACTCGTTTGTAACTGTGGCACCAGTTAGTGACATTGACGACTGCAATGAAACAGATGACACAAATGAAACAGACAAAGCAAGTGAGAACACCAGGTTGGATGCCACTATGTGTCAACCTGGGCTGTATGTGGCAGCAATTTATGACAACAACTGGTACATTGGATTAATAACAGACCGATCAGAAGAAGGAGAGGATGTACTTGTCAAATTCATGACCAGTACAAAAAGTAGGGCAACCTATCGTTTGACTTGGCCACGGCATGATGACGTGTGCTGGGTTCCATTGGAACATGTACTCTGCTTAGTGCCAGCACCTCGAGCACGTAGTAACAGCGCACGACAATACCAGCTGGACAATTCAGTGTGGAAGACTGTGCTGACAACATTTTCCACCTATGCACAGAAAGACTTTCAAAATATGTGATTCTGCATGCAAAAATGATATTAATTGATTATTTTGACATCTTTGTGTCTTGAGCAGTTGTACATTGTTGGTATGTATATATATATATATAGTTTCATAGAGTAATGAACACTTAATTTGGTTACAAATCCATTCTGATTATGATTTAAAAAAATGCAAATTTATGTTTGCTGTAGCTTAAACAAGCATAACCTGGTTATATTTCTTTATATTATATTATACAAATGATCACAATGGTTTCACAGCATTTGGGCTGTATGATAATGCTGACTAATTTGTCAAATCTCATCAATAAGTGCAACTCGCGATACCAAAAAACGACCATCTTTGGCACACTGTAAACTCCTTAAAACAAAAAACGCCATTGGGATTTTTGGAACACTTATCAATTGAACTATGCTCTATCCGAAAATGCAATAAAAAATAGATATTTTTCTGATCCTTTTTGGGAATATTTTTTCTTGTCGACCCCCCGTATAAGGTTTAGTCAACTTTGACAGCAGATATCCAGCAAATGGGTATCACTGATCAAGTAAAACTTTGCCAAGTAATTGCCAGCTACCTAAACAGTATACATATAAAATATGAATGCATTGTGCCTGGTATATATGGAGATATTGATAACTGATTATTGCAAAAATACGATATGAAATGAATGTGAAGGCACTTTTGATATTTAATTCAGCTGAATTTATAGGACACACAATAACTTTATTAATATTTCTGTAATCTATGTAAGAAACTGTATAGGCATAAAAAAAATCATCCAATTTGGTGAATCCGTTTTAGAGATATTAACTCTCAAAAAGTGGACATCACGAAGTTTCGCGATATGCCTTCGGGGGGTGGGGTCACGAAATCCACGATATCTTGGAGAGTATTTGAAATATTTCTCAAATATTTCGGATTTTTCCATCCAATATACCCTGCAACATGTGGATAAAATTTCAGCCAAATCGGAGATGGTCGGGTGGGAGGCATTGGTTGAGTTGAGCTGGAATGACCCTATAAGCAGTCTTAGGTGGTTATAAGTAATAGTTTATTCAATAGATGGCACTGCTAGTGTTAGTGATAATTGTTCACACAGCCCAAAAATACCGGCACATTTAGGAATTAAATGCAATTAAACTTTGCTGTAAATTTAGAGAAAATATTTTTTATCGTTCAGTCACCTTCATATTTTTGAGTTATGAAAATATAAGACAGAAACAGAAATTGATGCTGTATTACTTCATGTTTATATCAGTTTTTTTACACATTTCCTGCAACAGAGATGACTGCAGACATGCAAGCAACTAGTTTTCTATAGGTTACTCTAGTCTGAAATGCTAATGAATAGTGTTTATTGCTCATATTAATTATTTTTAAGTTCAACATTGTTTGCATCGACAGAAGTACTGTAAATAAAAGGAGTTTAAGCTATAAGAAAAATTTCTGAGAGTGAAATTCTTATATTTTCTGAGTTGAATGTATTTTCTGGTTCTTCGGAAAGTTTCCGGAAACTTTCCGGAAACTTTCCGGAAACTTTCCGGAAACTTTCCGTCAAAATACTTTTCCGGATAAGCTACATCACTACTCTGCAGTGATTTACTGAAGTTTGTTAGTTCGAGCAACTGTACGTGTAGACTCAAATCTGCTGCACAACAAAGCTATTTCTTGCTTGTATTCCTCTGAGGCACCAGAATATGAAATAATATCAATTCTTTAAAGACTTGATATATATATATATGCAGTATATATGCACATGGCACTAAATAAAAATGGACAGTTCAGTGCATTGACACGTATTTCACGCATTGGGGTGACAATTTAAAAAATCATGACAAATAAACTGTTAAAGGGCTCACTCTCAAATTTTCTACCAACTATTTATAACGGTGTGACCTTTGAATGGGATAAAGTTCATAAGATTACGAGAGTAGAGTGACCCAAATGAAGGTTGCTAGGTTACAGTTTCGCACATATTTGTTACTGAAAAATAAGCAACCATGCCAGAATTAAGCATTCACTCAGCTTCAATTTGGTAACTCACTTTTGTTTCTAGGTGCAATTATGAGTTGAGATACAGCAGTTTATACCTTGTGCAGTCATCATGAACCGGGTCGTTTGGGTCGAGAGTTAATGATCCATATCTCGGAAACCGGTTGATCCAAAAATCTAATATTTTGATTCTTAGAGTTTCTCATTGGTTCTACCACCTTGCCAAATTTGATCAAATTGGAGATGGTCACGCTGGATCACTGTTATGACTTGACCTGGAATGACCCACACTTGAAATCTCATGCACATTCGGGACATGCAATTGACTGCCCTTTTATAAAGCACTGTAAAACATTTGCAAAGAAAAAATCTTCATTTTCATCTCATGTTTCTCTATGTCGCAAAATTTTATATTGTTCATTCATCAATACATTAAACTGTGAAAATGTTTCTGGTGTTGGAATATTTCTTTTGCAGTTTGACCTTCGTGGCAGTAATTATATATGTCCTAATGAAGAAGAGACACACCAAGGACCGCCAGACCAAAGCAATGATCCGGTACGTGATCCAATGCAGTTTTTAATTAAAGCGAAGTATTTTTGTTTATCAATGCGGCTTTTCGTAAATATACAGTTGTTAATTGTTTGCTTTAGGGAAGGAACTTCCAATTAAATTTCCAAATCACCAAATACTCTAAAACAGCCTGCAACCCCGCAACTTCTCGCAGACCTAAATTTGAGCAATCAGTTTGGTAATGTAATGTTGGCAATTATTTGGGTCACGCAGACAGCTTTTCAGTCAGGCAGTGTTTGCAACTTTTTTTGCTTGATAACTTTTGATGTGTATTGGAATACATAGTTTTCAGCTTGACCAAGTGCTTGAGTTGTTTCAGGGTGTGGGGTTAGAGACTTATAGAGTTGTTGTGGATGAACAAAGAACTTGTGTGACAGTTTGTAATTCAAATTTTCTTAACATAATAATTTACATGATTTAAAGTATACTTGATTTACTATAGCTATTCTATATGATGCCGCAGACTTAAGCCCCTTGTGTCTTGCTGAAATTATGCTTTATTTAATGATGATACCATGCACACCAATTTGACAGTGCTGGTAACGTTGGTACTGTGAACTGTGCACTACATGAATGCAAGCTTCATTACACCCATGTATGATAATAAAAGACCAATGATTGAGACTGCTAGGAGGAAGACATCTTCTGACTGGTTAACATGAGGAGGCTTTTCATTTGAAGCACTTATAGTTTCTAACATAGGAATTTACCTCTGCAAAATGGCTGGTGTCAGGAAGTATATCCCACTTTATTTATTTATTGTTACAGGAAACATCTACGGCGGCTGTAGTTCAACCTATTACAGACATCCCAGCTACACCATTTTTTGATTTTTGTGGTATGTTTTGTATTTTAAATAGTATCAACTACATATGAATGGCATCACATGAATAAAAAATCCAGAAATTCACCTGTTCAATGATTTCACGAATTTTTATAGCGTTCCTTCAAGAAATCCACTCATAGTCGCTACCAGTCCACAGTGTTACAAATAGGACTTGAGGATCTTCTAAAGCACTGATCACTTTATCCTTGGTAATAGGCAGATCTCCAACAGGATGCTAGGCCAAACAGAATAACTTATAAGTGAGAAGTGTGATGCAGACACACAAATGAGTGACCAAAAACTCCTTGTTAGAGGCGGGGTGAAGGGCTTGCAAGCTAAGACAACATACTGGACAACAGAGCTCACTTAGGCTGGAACAAAGCCAGGGTGACAATGCCAGACCAGTTAGGCAATCATGTACTCCATGCGCCTGGAGACAGGAGACAGTGAAGTGTGCATTCATGCATGCTGAATCAGGCAAATTTTTGTATTCCCCAAATTAGCTATGTTTAATCTGCTTTTCATGTAGTATAGCCTTTTATCTTGTGAGATTAGTATTGCTATTTCCACCTACAAATGAAGGGTTTGCGAAGTTTTTAGGATAATAATTATAATTTTAATGGCAATTTCTATGGTGCCATAAAACATTACAAGGGAGCCCATAACTGAAGATACTGCCATCAGTATGACACTTGCAAAGCATAATAATGAAAAGAGTTTGCAGTTTACTGTTTTAGACATAACACTGTTTGCATGTTGTCACTTTCATCAATTTAAAAACATTAGCTCAACCTTTTTGTATAGCATTGTGTGTTTACTTACATTCTCTCAGAATAATTGTTAATGCTATTTTTAAAATATCTCTTTATTATGGTCATTCAGCTTGAAGTGCTAAAGTGGATTAATTGCATTGTTAGCACAAAAGTTGTCTGTCTTTAGTAATCACTGATTTAATTTACATTTAGGAGATTCTTGCTTGACGGCGGAGAGACTCGTTCCATAAAGTTATCGTTGACGAAAGCATCATGCTGTTTGCCAGTTATTTTGTCTTCAACATCAAGTATCCGCAGCGGGCTGTTGGTACACTGGATCTTGTGCAGAGGTAAAAGTAGATAAAGTTGATGGATATAATAAAATGTCATTTCATCTGGCTTTCACCTACTAGCAGCTGGCTAGGTTAAATATATGGAATACCTCTAAGTAGCTATATGAATTCTTATGAATTAATGATGTGTATTAATGTACAGTGAAGGCCAATCGAGTATCTCTTACGGTTTTTGCCAATATCTTGGCCAAAGTGTGAATTTGTAAATCAACTTTTACAGGTTTAAAGGCAGTTAATATACTATACGTAAATAAGTCAAATTTCAACAAAATGTTTCAAACAAAACAAAAGCTGTATCACATTGAGCGAGTCCACGCAGTCTATTTTTTAACGATTAAAAAGCATGTCGCAACAAAAAGTTTAAAAAATGATTTTATTGAGTTTCATCTGAAATGAGTTTTTATCATGAAGTCTTACACCGCTTTACAACTTGGTGCTCAATGTGTCCACTTCCACCATCCAGACAAGTTCTGAGTATCTATGTAAAGTCTTTGATGTCCTTGTTAATGGGTTCCAGACGTTAACCTTCCCTGGCGACTTAAATTTTTGGCAATTTGAATTTCATTGCTTTAATAGGAAAATTATTGATCTGACAGATTCTTTGTTTACCAACTTGACCATCGCCTTAATATGTAACTTCACGGTGATATGCAGCTATGCTGTACTCTGTTTCTTTTCTAAATAATCATAGTGATGATTACCTGGTAAGATCAAGTCATTTGATTACATTGAGATGTGATTTAATAGACTCTTGTTTTGTTTTTGTTGCATTGTGTTTTTGAATCATCAAAAAAAACCAGTGGGTGGACTTGCTATAAATGATATAACTTTTGTTCTGTGTGAAATCATTTAGTAAGATTTGGTTATTCTAAGTAAATAAGAATTGCCTTTAAACCTGTAAAATTTGATTTAAAAATCTTACTTTTGGCACAGATATTGGCAAAAACCGTAGGGGGTATTTTCCCACCCGGTATAATATTATATATTTTATATTGCTAGCCTGGCTTTGGCAGTTGTTGTTTTCAATTTGAAAATATGATGAGTTTGCAAATTGATTTTTTGGTGCTAACTAAGTATTGAAATTGGGGCAAAATCAGTTTAGATTGTTATGCAAAGCAGAGGTGTAACTCATTCTAAAACTTACATAAACAATGATTTTCTGTTTTTGTAGTTGAAAATGTTAAGATTTAGTTGGCGATTAAAATTTGTAGCAATTTTAGGTATCCTGGTGGCTCCTTGGTATACCATTTAGCACAAATCAACTCTACCTGCCAAGTGGTTATTTAAACAACGAATACCTTGTTAAATGAGCAGGTCCGTCAGTAAATGGGATTAGCACTATGGGAGAAATTCATCGTAGTGGGTGGCATCACAATATAATTCTTTTCGTTACATTAATTTTGGTATTTTATCATTTGTCTTTATTATATCTTGTAGTTTAAATGTATTTCGGTATTTAATAAATCATCATTCACCATGAGCAGTGTAATCGTAGGTGTCCAGTGTTGGCTTCATCTTTTTTCCATCCATAGTTGTCCTGTGCCGGGTGTAACAGTTCTTGTAGTGGGCCTCTGCAGGGGCGGATACAGAAATTTTTGAGATGGAGCCACAAAATTTGGAATTTTTGGTCTTTCACCTGAAAAAGCTGCTGACTTTTTAGTCGTTTGGTCCGATTTGCCTTGTTGAAACCTGACGGGGGGCCACGTTCTACAGGCATTTCTCAATGGGGAGGGTCAATGTCGGGTTTGCACCCTGGATCCGCCCCTGGGCTTCTGCAAAAATCCTCTGTCGTTCATCCATTCCCTATAATGCTGCCTCTCTTGCTGTCTTCCTCAAATATTCCAAATACCAGAGCTTCAAGTCATCTCCCATCCTGGCAATATGTCCAAAGTGTTTGTGTCTCATTGCTTTTAGTAGGATCATTTCTGTCCTGCCCACTTTTTTTGTGGCCAAAAGTTTGCGACTGGCATATTTTAATTAATGAAAATTCATTAAAATGTGCCGGTCGCAAACCTTTGGTCATGACTGAAGACGGTGTACCAATGAAAGCATGATGCGCCTTACAGAAGTGCTTGCTAAACATCCACCAGTCATTATCAATCATTGTTCCTCCGCTCAGGGTGAACTTCTCATTCCCGAGCACGAACAGCTCCTGGACAGCACCGTGCTTTCTCTGTTATTGGCCCTCATGACAAGTAATGGGCTTCCACTGTTTTTACAACTTATGCCGAGGGTTTGCTCAGATACGTTTTATCGCAGCCTTAACATAGTACTTTTCACATGATGTTGGTTAGGGAGTGCTCCCGAGTAGCAACATTGAAGGGACGCTATAAAAATCTCCATAATAAATCCTGAATTTTTTTTACCCAGTGGCTTTTAAAAAGATTTTTGGCAAAATTAGTTTCACACTGCATAACATAGCATTTTTCACCAATTTTGTCAAAATGTTAGAAATTTGGATCCGAATTATCTTATTGTATTCTGTTTCTTTGTCTGTTTTAGATGCATATTTCCAATTAATCCGGACCGGGGATCAAAGATGGACGAGAAATCTATCCTGCCACAAATCCCATGGTGCTGAATTTGCAGAACAGTTCGAAACCAGGAGTAGTATGGTCAATAAGTAGTAGGATTCAAGCGACCCTGATTGCTGGAAACCTTGGAATTCATTTTCGACTGTATCTGGATTGCATGGCTGACGAATATGGAGCAGTCACCGCAATAAATTTATGCTCGAATGTTTACATTTTAATGTTCTGATTTGCGTTACGGTAATGGCAGCAGAACCTCTGCATTTATGTCAGGCCAAGACAATTATGGTCTTAGTCTTATTTTATTCCAAATAAGTCTGCAGATTTCTTTTAGTACTTTTCTTCATTTTAGCAATTTTCAATATATGGTGGCAGTTCGAGTAGATGATCATGTGGGGCACTGTGGTGTAGTGGTGGGTTCGGTGCCTTGGAGCCGGAGGTTTCCGGGTTCGAATACACTTCAAGCTGCTACGTAGTGACCTTGAACAAGCGCTTCTCTTGCAGTTGCTCATGTGCTTCAGCGTGAAACTCTGATGCAGTGTTTGTGCTGTTGTTGGGACCGCCTCTGAGTAGAGAGTTTGAAAGGGTGCTATAGAAAATATGAGAAATAAATAAACTTTTTAGGCAATAACTCTGAATCTATGCACGTTTTAGATTTTTAATGTGGGTCTTGTTGTCGTTCAAGTGATGTAATGTTTCCCGGCTTGTTTTAGTTTTATTCATTGTGGTGCTGTTGCAGGGCTATAGTCTCAGTTAGAGTAAAGTGTAATTCCTTATGTATTATTCAGGATCATTTTTGTTCACGTGAAAACTTTTTAAACAAAAACTCGGTTTACTGCTCGATTTTAGATTTTCAAGCAGTTTTGTGATATTATCCATGTATTTGTTAATTTTTGCACTTCGAGGTTTACTTTTTTACTTATTGTGTCTCAAGTGATGTAATGTTTCCAGACTTGCTTTATTATTTTCCTTCATTTTCGTGCTATTGGAGGGCTATTGTACCAGGTAAAGTAAACGGCAATTGTTTACGCGTAGGCTACATGATCATTTTGGTTTGTTTTTCTGCCAGTTTAGTGGTATGGTTGTATGATTTTGTACTTTTGAAGTTTGCACTTTCTAGTTTGTTTTTATTTGATAATTCATTACAGTACTGGAATTGCAGAATAATTGCATTTATGTCAAGAATAATTTGTGTTCTAATCATATTTTAGTTCAAGAGATTTAATGTTTTCAGACTTCCTTTGTAGTATTTGTTTTCAGTTTGGTTCTGTTATCATTTGTCTGAGTGATTGATTTAAAGTTATTTTTATCATTATAAAATAAATAATGCAAAGTTACCATATGTTATTGGTTCTTGTTCGAAGTTAAAGTATGGCTGTTGAGTTTCGATAAAGAAGAGCAGTTCCTTGAGATTAGTCAATGGGAATGAAGTGTTAAGATGTGTAATAGGCTTCGAGAAAGAATAATACAATGACAGAAGAAATTTTATGATGATTCCATTCACTTATGTATTTTTTTCAGTTTATAACAGAAGAGTGAGGAATTACGGTGCCTTACGGTTGACATGAACGGCTATATAATGTAAAATAATTAGGATTACTGTCGCTGACAGTTAAAATCGACGGCAGGCCAACCGTAAAATACCATCTAAATACAGTCGTTCACGGTAACCCTAACGGTAAAATACGGTAGACAAGATATAAGTTTTACAGAATATGACAGTTAAATATTACGGTAGAAAACCGCCGGAAGTGCAAGAATACTGTGGGGCGTCGTTAAACATGGCCGTAAAATAGTACGGTAGAAAACTGCCGGATGTACTGTAATACTGTCGGGCGCCGTTAAATATGGCCGTAAAATAGTACGGTAGAAAACTGCCGGATGTACTGGAATACTGTCGGGCGCCGTTAAATGCATTCCAAAAAATTACGGTCGGGAACCGTTTAAAAAACGGTCAATGCTATAGCAACGGTCTGCAGTTCTTTCGACGGTTCTCGACCGTGTTCTTAGCTGCCAGTCCTTTGACCGTTATATTTACGGTCAAAAGGCTAAGAGTGTAGGTCGTACTTTATTTGAGCATCCCAAAATTTTCTTATGCATCCATATGTAGCCTACTTCAATGATTACGCTGTAGCTGCGAAATCTGGTAGAAAAACGTGCATTTTAGGAGATGACTTATGCAATCCGGGTAGTGTAGGTCTAATACATTCACGTTATTGTAGACAATACAGTCTAATCAAAAGGAAGTAAGATGATAGTTTACCGATATTGTCTGTACTGCTTACGCATATTCATGGTACGGATCCTGAGCAAGAAAGACAGAGAAGTCTGAGAGATACATAGAGAGAGAGAGAGAGAGAGAGACTGAGAGAGAGGGAGAGAGAGAGAGAGAGAGAGAGAGAGAGAGAGAGAGAGAGAGAGAGAGAGAGAGAGAGAGAGAATAAGAGTTAGAGAGCGACTTCGCAAGCGATTGTGCAACTCCGCCCTTCCTACAATGGCGTCCCTGTAACTAATTAGCTGTGTTGTAAACTTGATTGCGCCTCTAACAATAGCGAAACAACCGTTACAACGGCGCATAACTTACATCATCTGTTGGTATTGAATTGATTATTATCCAATGCACCATATATCACTTCTGAAAGCGAAGTCTTGAGTATTCATCAGCAATACTAATGAATTTTGGATTTAACATAAATTTATGATCTAACATAAATTTATGATCAGTTGTAGGTCCGGATGCCTGTGCAGGATACTATTGTCCTGCAGACAAATACTGCGTCGTGCATGATACATTCCTTGGCCCGACATGCGTCTGCATTGTTAATTACTGCTATCCACTCTATGCTCCAGTTTGTGGCAGCGATGGTCGAACATATTACAACGATTGTGGCGTTAAAGTGGCGGCATGTCAAACCAACAGTATAATCACGGTTCTTCGCCAGGGATTCTGCAACGACCGTAAGTTGGTAGACAAATTTAATTATCTTTCTATAAAGTGTGAGAAAACATTGTTCTTGCTGTTTCAATTAAAGTTTTGCAGTCTAACCCGCTTGAGAACAAAGACGGGAGGTCCGTTTCTAACCTTAGCTTACAACAATAATAATAGTAATAGTAGCCTAATAGTAACAATAGTGATAATTGTAGGCTAATAATAATAGTTTGACTATTTGGTGCCGTTGACACGAAACGGAGTACTCCCTGAAAGTTAGGGGATGAATTAATCTATCCCCCGGAGGGAATTAACCGGTCTATACTATCCGGGGAGATAAACCATTCTTTCCATTTTTTGAAAAATGCGTATAATTAAAATTTTTATGCTCTAATCAAAATTTTAAGTGACTCTTATTATTGTTTTAAGTGTCCTAAGCAATGTACAGAGAAAGGCAACTCGAATTTATTTAGTGACTCTGAAAAGAAAATATCTAGTTGGAATAAACATACCTGTTAGTGGCATTGTTCAAAACAAAGCAGATGAAAATTAATTTGCAAAAATAAATACACGCGGATGTGGCTTTTTCGACTTTTTTTCATTTGGGTGGATACGATTAATACGGGGGATACTCTATTTCGTGACACCGTTCCAGATGGTTTTATTTTGTTCTTATGTAATTTTCAAGTCCCAGGAGGTATCCCAAGTAGGCTACCTCGCAGCATTAAAAAATAATAATGCATTTCGACAGTTTTGTACCTTTTCACTTCAAACTTCACTATCGTGTCCGTCTGCCATGGGCATTGGACACCCAGGGGGTTCACGAATCTCTGCCACCAAGGAGTCCAGGGTGGGGGTGCAAAAACCCACATTTGCGCTACTTTTTCAGCCGTTGCCATGCATTGTTTCACACTTATTCACGTGAATCGTTACACCTAGACAGATTTTTACACGGGTGTGTGACACTGTGTGTTGGGGTAGGGGTGGGGTGGACGAAATTTTCCCGAAAACCCAAATTTCACGGGTGGTGTACCAATGGATGTCGGAGTGTACTGGGGTGTGGTGGGGAAGGTGGGGAGTTGAGGGGTGGAGGTGGGGTGGGTAGGGATTGGGGTGAGGAAATTTTTCCCAAAACCCAAATTTCATGGGTGGCGTACCGGTAGAGGCCGGAGTGTGGTGGGTTATAGTGGGGTGGGGGGAGGTAGGAAGGGGTGGAGGAAGGAAATGTTCATGAAAACCCAACTTTCACGGGTGGCGTGCCGGTGGAGGTTGGAGTGTGGTCCGGTGTGGTCCGGTGGATTGGGGGGTTGGGGTGGGGAGAATTTGCGTCGTAAAACCAAAATTTCACGGGTCGCGTACCAGTGGATGTCGGAGTGTGGTGGGGTGCGTTGGTGGGGTGGGGTTCTTATGGGTGGGTGGGGTGGGTGGGGTGAATGGGGTGAGGTCGGCTGGGTGGGAAAAGAAGATGGGGTGGGCAGTAGAAGTGCGGACGGGGTTAAGTGGAGGTAGGGAAGTTTTAGATTGCCCGGGAGCGGGGCGAATCCTAAATTTTCCGGGCAACGCCGTGTACCCCAGCTAGTAAAAATGCAAATAATAATAGTTTCTAGAGAGGCTCGGGAGGTACCCTTTCTCTTCCAGGACCTTTCTATCGGTATACCAGACTACTACGCCTTAACTTCTGTGTCATTGTTACTAATGCTGGGGAGAAGTTGCCTGAGTTTCCAGACATTCAACAACAACTCCTAGTTTAAAAAGGTGCTCTGATAATATTATGCTGGGAAATGATGCTCACAGAATTTTTAGTTAGATTAGTACGAACATAAGTTGGTACCATGAGGTTGATAACTAAGCTTATTGTATCCACAGTACGATATCATTAATCAGATTGCTACACCTATGTCCAATGGCGGCGACAGGATTTCAGTTTGGGGGGCTGAACTTGCGGCGGAAAATTCCATTATCATCCGCACAGAATAATTTCTGACGACCTTTTTTTAGTCATTCGTCCGAAATCTTTGGAAATTGTACTTTTTCATCAGGCAAACCCTCTGACAAGCTTCGTGCGTATGATTACGTTTAAGTTTTTGGGGGCTAATCGTGCAAAATTTCATTTTTACATAGGGAAAAAATTGCTGACTTTTTGGGGGGCTTAGCCCCTCTAGCCCTCCTGTCGCCGCCACTGCCTATGTCGTACTAGATTTGAGCATGCCAGTAAACGAAGTAGGTTTAATTAATGAAGTTTTTAAAGGAATGATAGAGAATCGTCAACATCGCAAGATATTATGAAGACTTTAATTTATGGGGTTATTGAATTTGCAGACAGTCATTTATCGGAATATTTTGCTATGACTATATTCAAATAAATTTTTTAGCACCACATCCTACTCCGACTCCAGAAACTCCGACTCCAGAAACTACAGAAACTCCGACTACAGAAACTCCGACTACAGAAACTCCAGTAACGCCGACGACTGCAGGTGGGATGTTCATTTGAACAAAGAACAAGTAGGCCTAAAGATTTTGCCGTTTTAAATTGCAAGCCTTCGGTCCAGGATTGTATGATTAGATGTGTATAATCAATTGTGAATTTAGAATCTGCGCAAAAAATCTATTTTCAAAACATGTAAATGCTAAGGTGGGATGCCGCCTAAAACACTTTCTGGTCAAAAGGGTTTCATAGTCGAAAGAGATTGAGAAGCCCTGCGCTATAATATGTGTGATGACAATTGCATCCACAGTACAGATCTGATCATTGATCAGATTGCTACACCTAGGTTGTACTAGATTTGAGCATGCTAGAAAACTTAGTTGCCCTAATTAACGATGATTTAAACGAGTGATAGAAAATCGCAAGATATATTTTCGAATCAAAATCTATGATGAGGAACTTAGTAACCATTGATTCCTCCTAACCTTGGAGAATTATTTTCCTTTCGTTTCTTGTTTGGTTCAGAAGCAACAGTTACAACACCTTCAGCTCAATCTACCACCAAACATCGTCGGTCAAAATGTCGACGACGTAAACATAATCGAAGATACAAGAATAAAGGAGAGCAGCACCTCAGATCACTCAAGGTAAACGTCTATCTACCCGCAAGAACCGTTGCGCTGCAGGACATAACAAGCAATAGCTTGAAAAACCTAGCCTATGGCAGAGATGTAATTAGGGCGCATCTTCAAAATATCACTTTCCCTTTCCCCTGTGCCTACGCACTGATGCTTTTATGGTTTCTCATGCATTCTGGGTGATCATTAGGAAAACTTAATTTCAACCCGCAATAAAACAATCCAAACGGTTTCTGCAGTTAGGGTGATTGAGTTGACTTTCGCATTAACCGTTAATGACTGATTCAGGAAATACAAAAAACGCATTTTCTGCGTTTAAATTGATTCTTAATCCAAACTCTCCGATCGTCTTCAAT
Source organism: Lumbricus terrestris (assembly GCA_949752735.1). Taxonomy (NCBI): domain Eukaryota; kingdom Metazoa; phylum Annelida; class Clitellata; order Crassiclitellata; family Lumbricidae; genus Lumbricus; species Lumbricus terrestris. The sequence continues at coordinate 1,222,824 of OX457048.1, read as the reverse complement.
CCAAACTCTCTCATTCTCAGCGAAACCCGCCATAGCATTTCTTCTGACTCCATCTCTTTGGTCACTATGGCAACTGACCTCTGACCTTCAATGGAAGCAGGAAATTGCTGCTTTGTGCCAATGATCAATGTATTGGAAATTTGGAAATTACGACCACAATTGTGATTACGATTTCTTTGCAGATTTTCGTGGATCTCTAACGACGAGCATCCTGAAAAGATTGCAAAGAACTGAGACGACCAATCTTTCTATTTCGACGGAGGAACCGGAATCATTTGAAATTTTTCTTCAATTCTGCTTAGATGACTTTGAACTAAAATATAAAATATCTCTTCCTTATCTATTCTCTAGAATGCTTTGAAGCTACATTATATATTCACTGGTTTACTATTATTTCTAGTTTAGTGCTTATGATGGGTGAAGGGACTGAGAGCTTTTGATTTCTTTGTTTCAACAGCTTATTAAAAGTTAGGACTCGACCGATGTCTTGTGCATTATTGAATTTCCATGTGAAGAACGTTTGCATATTCATCTGTGCTATTTCTTTCCTCGAGTTTTTACTTAGGACTTTCCAAGTTCAAGGAAATTAGTCGAAATTAGAAACTCGGTATATATCATAGATGTAAAAAACGATGAAAAGGGAATAAAAACTTGTTTTAATAAAAAAAAACTAAAATGGGAAAAACTACACAAAAAGGAAAGTGAAAGCTAAATGGTCTTTCTTACAACTTGCACTACAGTTTAATATAATTTAATTGATCGTCTCAGTTCTTTGTAATCTTTTCAGGATGCTCGTCGTGAGAGATCCACGAAAATTAAACTATATTGTAATTTTAGTTTAATATACAGGGTGCGCCAAAAAAAGTAATCCCCTACGGATTTTTATTAATATCTTGGCCAAAAATAGGAATTTTTCAAATCCAGTTTTACGGGCTTGAAGGTAATTCATATCTACGTACAATAGCCAAATTTCATAGTCATGTGTGAAACATAACAAAAGTTATATCACTTTTAGTGAGGCCATCCACCGGTTTTTGACGATTCAAAAACGCGACGCAACGAAAAGTAACAAAAAACCAATCTAATTATTCTGGCCAATATCTTGGCCAAAACTAAGAATATCGAAATGAAATTTTACAGGCTTAAAGACAATTCATATCTGCACATGGTGGTCAGATTCCATCAAAATATTTCAAACAGAACATATGTTATACCACTTTTAGTGAGGCCACCCCCGTTTCTTGACGATGCAAAGACGTAACGCAGGAAAAAGTAGCAAAAACACGATTTTATTAAGTCTCATCTTAAATAATTGTTATCAAATAGCCTTGATATTGCCAGATGATCATTATTGTTACTATTTAAAAGAGAAACAGGGCACCAGCGTAGCTGCGCGTCACTGAGAAGTCACTTAGCAAAATGACGATCAAATTGGTAAATAAGGAATCTATCAGGTCCATCAAGAACTTTGCAAAGAGACTCAAAAGAAGTTTTGGCACGGGTGGTGGGCGCATTGAGCACAAGCTGTGAAGCACTACCAAGGTCATTTGACAACAGTTATTTGAGATGAGACATATAAAATCGTGTTTTTGTTACTTTTTGTTGCGTTTCGTTTTTGAATCGTCAAAAAACGGTGGGTGGCCTCACTAAAAGTGGTATAACTTTTGTCCTGTTTGAAATATTTTGATGAAATCTGAGCATCATGTGCAGATATGAATTGTCTTATAAGCCTGTAAAATTTCATTTCGATATTCTTAATTTTGGCCAAGATATTGGCAAAAAACCTAAATTTTTTTGCGCTTCGTTTTTGAATCGTCAAAAAACGGTGGGTGGCCTCCCTAAAAGTGGTGTAACTTTTGTTCCGTTTGAAATATTTTCTTGTAATTTTACCATTGTACGTAGATATAAATTGCCTTTAAGACTGTAAAGTTTCATTTAAAAATTCGTATGTTTGGCCAAGATATGGGCTAAAAACCGTAGGGGATTACTTTTTTTTGGCGCACCCTGTAGTTTAATCCTTGAAAATATGGAGACAAGAGATATCAGACGAAAATATCATTAAGAAAAATAACTGCAGACAGTAAATCAAAAAATATATTCACATGAAAATAAAACGAAAAAACAAGACGAAAAATAAATAATTTCCTTGGTCGGTGATTAACTTGGATAGCGTCGTGTAATTTACTATAGCTGAAAAGACAATCTTCTGTTTGAGATAATCCTACTATAGCGTAGTGATATTTAGATGGCATTAAAATTCGACTAAAATCCAATTGTCCGTTTTAAAAGAGGTGTCAGTCCTAAGCCTTAATAAAAAGAGGAGGAGGACGTCACTGACTCCTGCATTTTGATTTCGCTTCTGTGGATCTTTCAATGTGGAATGACCTTCCCATGCAATTCGTAGCACAATCTCTGGTCCTTCTGCAACCCTTCATTGCATTTAGACCGTTCTCTCTTTTAACGGACCTGTCACGTTGAGAGCGATTATGAGTAGCTCCGCTGTGAGAAGCGCTTTATAACTATTCGTAATATTCATATTAGGGCGGATCAGATTGGTGGCAGGATGTTATAAAACAAGTCATCCGTTGGCGTCTTAATTCTGCCACTCGGGTAAAACTCCGAGAATCATCAAATGAATATTGATCTTGCAAGCAATGTCGAACCTGATTTCAGCGGTCTTCTGCAATTCAGTACACAAGTCGTGTAGGCTTACCTCTTTTTCGTGTTGTTGATGTGCTTAGGCCTACATTTAATATAAAATTATACAACGGCGGGTATGTAAAACGAACGCTCTGTATGCTCATCAACTTTAAGTTGTGGACATAGCCTCGCCTCAGCGAGCTTGAATGTTCTCTGAATAGGTGTTAGGTCACCTGCACGACAATAATATTGCACTGCTGCAGGCATGCAAACTTTGTACAAGAAGCTCGTGGGTAGGGAGCTAGGGTGGGGGGGCGGGTTTTGGGGTGAAATTATTTTCCCGAAAACCAAAATTTCACGAGTGGCGTAGGGTGGAAATCGGAGCTAGTGGTGGCGTGTTGTAGGAGGGGGGTGAAAGAGGGGTAATGGAAATTTTGGAAGAAAATCCCTCCCAAATTTCCCGAAAACCAAAATTTCACGGGTGGCGTACCGGTGGAGGTCGGTGGTGGAGTTGTGGAGGGGAGTGGATGGGGTTGATGGGTGGTGGGGTGAGGGGGTTGGGGGTGGTGGGGGTCGTGGGTGGAGAGATGGGGGCGGTTGGATGGAGGTGGGGAGGAAAGGGAGTGGGAGTGGGGGGTGGGGTAGTAGAAACAGGATGGGGGGTAATTATTTTCCCGAAAACCAAAATTTCACGGGTGGCGTACCGGTGAAAATCGGAGTTAGTGGTGGCGTGTTGTCGAGGGGGGTGCAAAAAGGGTGGGGGAAATTTGGGAATTTCCCGAAAACCAAAATTTGATGGGTGGCGTACCGGTCGATATCGGAGTTAGTGGTGGCGTGTTGTGGGGTGAGGGGTGGAAATTTTTGTGGAGAAATTTTGTCCCCGAAAAACCAAATTTCACGGGTGGCGTACCGATGGAGGTCGGAGTCAGTGGCGGCGTGTTGTGGGGTAGGGGAGAGGGGTGGGGGAATTTGGGGAATTTTCCCCCGAAAATCAAAATTTTATGGGTGGCGTACCGGTGGAGGTCGGACTGTGGTGGAGTGTGGTGTGGTGAGGTTGTGGCCGGAGCGGGTCGAATCCTAAATTTCCCGGGCAACGCCGGGTACCCCAGCTAGTAATGGATAAAAGAGGAGGACGGCGTCGATTATCTTTTGAATACTGGTCAATGCTTAGGCATCTAACCTCCTCCACTTCGGATCGGTGTCCAATACCGTACCCATCAAGTTAATAATTATGAGATTGATATTGCAGAAATGACAACTTGAATGGAGTCGGAGGTCATGACTTTATAAATGACTACATTCTTCAAATCAGTACACAAGTCGTACATTCGCCTTTTTGTTTTGCTCCGGCCATTTTGTTGGCATATTTCTTGAAGACGGCTGTGAACTTAGCCTCGCCTCAGCGAACATTAAGATCTGAGTTAAAGCGACATAAACATGTGGACTTAAAAAATGGCTGAATATTTACGACGGAGGGTATTTTAAACGAACGCCTCGGGCATGCGAACTTTGACCAACAAACTCATCGTCACTCACCGCTGACTGACGCATAATTCTACGTAATGTTTAAGGTTATTTATAACCTGCCCACACAAAACATTCTTATTTCTCTGCTCCGCCGCACAAATATCATCCTTCTGCTTAATGTGTTTGTGTTCATTTCTTCACTCATTCATTCGGACAATTATATAGCGCCGCTTCAAGGATACTACTTAGAAGCTCTCCCGACTCCAGTTCGCTCCAATACAACAGTTTTAAGTTTAGCGAGAAAGGATTCAGGTAGATTTCCAGGATGAAGTAGTTCTAAAGAAAGGCCATTCTAGACCACTGGACCATCACAGAGCAAGAACACTAAGAGGATTCCCTTTTCAGGGGAGTGTAGGAGGCGATGTCCTTGGATACCAAACGTGAGACAAATTGGTGATAGACCCGACGGTGGCACGGACATTTACCTAGACAAAACCCCCGGACAAAACCCCCGGACAAAACCCCTTAACACCTTCCCTGGTATAACATATTGCGTGTAAGTGGTATTACTATAAAACGGTGGTCCTAAGTACGCAAGTTGATTGATGAAAAGATTTCTCGTTAAATAAAAGCCGGATTGATACAAAATAATTTTTACTTAAATGGAACCAGGATAGATGAAAATGTTCTTGCTTAAATTGGAGCTGGATTTATGAAAATGTTCCTGCTTAAATTGGAGCTGGATTGATGAAAATAATTGTTATTTAAATGGAAGTTGGATGAAACGAATTTTTTGCCTAAAATAATGAAAGCTGGATTGGTGACAAGGATTCATGCTGTCCTAAATTACACCAACAGGTATTAGCTTCATAATGAGTGACTGAACGACACAAAAACAAGTTATAAGTTCACGCCTGAACGCTATGGCAGGTGTTTACCCGTATGACGCTAATTAGTTGACACAGCACCGCGAACTGGATAATTAGCCTAAGCTTGAGCAAATAATACCTAAAAAATAGGCTATGCGCAGCAAAGGGGACAATTGTCCGCGGGGGGGTTAATGTCCTATAGGATAAATCAGAGAGAATTGTCCGGGGGTTTTCTCCGGGGGTTTGTCCGGGCGGGTTTTGTCCAGGGGGAATGTCCTAAACTCGTAAGGAGAGATACGGGAGTGTTGAGAGGGGACGAAAAGATTGAGGAGGGAAGCGGAGCTGACTTTGATTGCGGTCCTGCCTACTTGCAGCATATTCCATTACTATATTTGGTACATGTTTTTTATACGACCACCAAGACACCAAGAACTAACGTTGCAGCGTTGTTATCTTTCATAAATCCAACTTCTAGTTTGCCGAGAATCCTTTTAATCGATCCAGCTTCTGTTTACAGGCAAGAATTTGTTCGATAAATCCCGTTTCTATTTCGTCAGCAAATATTTTCATCAGTTTTTCATTGAAAATTATTTTTCATCAATCCAGCTTCAATTTCAGCAGAATATGACTGCACTAACCCTAAAACTAACCCTAACCGACCCTCACGACGCCTAACCTGAGCCCTAACCGACCCTCACGCGCTAAATCCCGCTTCTATTTCGTGAAGAAATATTTTTCATCGAATTTATAAATTTTTGGTGGTCGTATAAAAAACAAGTACCTATCCTATATTTTACTATTATTAATTTAGTGAAAAGTCACGCCCGGTAAAAAAAGTCGAGTGAAGTCAGGTGAAAACGACGCTATAGCTGTGAAATAAGACTGCGCTGTGGCTTGGTAGCTTTGTGGTTTGAAGTGGTTCAATTCTTTCAAAACGAAGTCCCCTCTATCAATGTGGCCGGTCTACTGAGCGCTTCAACCCCGACAACAATAAGACCATCGAGAAGATCTGGACCCTCTAGTTCTAAAGCGGTTCAAGTCCATTTTTTGCGATTTTCACTTTAGGCCACTTTTCCACTAAATCGAATGCGCTCTTTCCGATGGTGCATTCAGCTAAGCCGCTAGAGGATTCTATCATGGCGTATTTATGATATATTGGTTACAGAACTGACAATAATCAACGCATACGAAATTTCAGTAGTGAATCATGTCTGTTTAATTCATTCTTGATATTCACCACTTTGATTGCAAGCTGGTGCAAGAGTGGTTCAAGTTGACTTGATCCACTTTTGCGCTTAAATTTATTAACTCAGTGACACTCTATGATAAGGCATAGTGGATCATTCACACTTAATTCACTCTTCCACCAAAGGTTTTGGTCGTTTCAGCCTCGGTCTTCCTATTGAATTAGCACTGAACAAAAATCTTCTTTGGAAAATTAATCTTGCGTGTGTTATAATATTCTCATGTTTCGCAAACTTTGATAGGAACCTCGCCAAGTTGCTAATAATTAACAAACTAGGCCTATATGGAGAAAATGGCGTCTTGGAAAGACATTACCCACAGGACAAATTAAGGCCCCTGGACAAAAAAACACGATTTTGCATAGGGCAAGTTCCCCGAAAATTACCAGTGCATGTAGGCTATAGCTAACAATAATTGGCTTATATTTCTTCATTTAAACGAAAAAGTTTAGGCCTAATTATCTTATTTTCGTTCACTGTTATTAAACGCGTCATTGTAAAGAGATATGGTTTGTGACACCATGCAGATACAAAGTTAGAGCTATTCTTGTATAGCCTGTAACTGCTGTTCGGGTCTAAATGTATAACATTCAAATATGATCTACACCGTAACATATTATTCTTGTAGATGTTTAGAGGAATAATTTGTATGTATAATATGCAAATATAGGCCTACAACTTAACATATTTTACTTGTGTGGCAGAGCTGTGCTTGTGTGGCAGATCTGTATGTTTGTGGCAGAGCTGTACTTGTGTGACAGAGCTGTACTTGCGTGGCAGAGCTGTACTGCGTGGCAGAGCTGTACTGTTTGGCATAGCTGTACTTGTGTGGCAGAGATGTTCCTTGGGTCGCAGAGGTGTACTGTGTGGCAGAGCTGTACTGTGTGGCAGATCTGTATGTTTGTGGCAGAGCTGTACTTGTGTGACAGAGCTGTACTTGCGTGGCAGAGCTGTACTGCGTGGCAGAGCTGTACTGTTTGGCATAGCTGTACTTGTGTGGCAGAGATGTTCCTTGGGTCGCAGAGGTGTACTGTGTGGCAGAGCTGTACTGTGTGGCAGAGCTGTACTTGTGTGGCAGAACTGCACTTGTGTGGCAGAGATGAACTTGTGTGGCAGAGCTGTACTTGTGTTGCAGAGCTGTTCTTGTGTTGCAGAGCTGTACCTGTGTTGCAGAGATGTACTTGTGTGGCAGACCGTTACTGTTTGGCAGAGCTGTACTTGTGTGGCAGAGCAGTTCTTTGGGTGGCAGAGCTGTACTTGTGTGGCAAGGCAGTACTTGTGTGGCAGAGCTATACTTGTGTGCCAGAACTGTACTGTGTGGCACAGCTGTATTTGTGCGCCAGGGCTTACTTGGGTGGCAGAGCTATACTGTTTGGCATAGCCGTACTTGTGTGACAGAGCTGCTCCTTGTGTGGCAGAGCTGTACTTGTGTGGCAGAGCTGTACTTGCGTGGCAGAGCTGTAGTTGTGTGGCAGAGCTGTACTTGCGTGGCAGAGATGTACTTGTGTGGCAGAACTGCACTTGTGTGGCAGAGATGAACTTGTGTGGCAGAGCTGTGCTTTTGTGGCAGAGCTGTACTGTGTGTCAGAATTGCACTGTGTGGCAGAGCTGTACTTGGGTGGCAGAGCTATACTGTTTGGCATAGCCGTACTTGTGTGACAGAACTGTACTTGCATCGCAGAGCTGTACTGCGTCGCAGAGCTGTACTTGTGAGACGGATCTGTTACTGCGTGACAGAGCTGTACTTGTGTGGCAGAGATGTACTGTGTGGCAGAGCTATACTTTTGTGGCTGAGCTGTACTTGTGTGACAGAGATGTACTGTGTGGCAGAGCTGCATTTGTGTGGCAGGGGGGTACTTGTGTGGCAGGGCTGTACGGCTTGACAGAGCTATACTTGTGTGGCAGATCTGTACTGTGTGGCAGAGCTGTACTTGTGTGGCAAAGTTGTGTGTGGCAGATCTGTACTGTGTGGCAGAGCTGTACTTGTGTGGCAAAGTTGTACTTGTCTGGTAGAACTGTACTGTGTGGCAGAGCTGCATTTGTGTGGCAGGGGGTACTTGTGTGGCAGGGCTGTACGGTTGGACAGAGCTATACTTGTGTGGCAGAGATGTTCCTTGTGTGGCAGAGATTATTTGTGTAGCATTGCTGTGCTTTTGTGGCAGAGCTGTACTTGTGTGGCAGAGCTGTTCTTGTGTGGCAGAGCTGCACTTGCGTCGCAGAGCTGCACTCTGTGGCAGAGCTGTACTTGTGAGGCGGGAAAAAAATTTTGTTCCACAGACCTAGAATTATATTTGTGCGTTTCTGCTTTCCAATATTAATATTTATAAGATAGGCCTACAATAATTGAAAACTGACTGAGTTTGCATGTGTTTTTCAACATTTATTCAGAGATTAGCCTAAGTGGATCATGTCGGATTGATTCACATGTACAATATTGTAAGATGTAAAGCATTCAGTTCATAAACGGATCAAGTCAAGTTGATTCACTTTGACGTAAAAATTACGAATATTCTTGTCAATTCATTACTGGCCCACGCTATAAAAATGCTATTTTCTCCAAAGTTCACTATTTTTTACTACCGGCATTATCCATGCCGATTATATGCACCATTACAGTTTATAATATCCATCTTTCATTCCCAAACGTTTTCGTTCCGATTTGAACTAGACCAAGTAGAGTAGGCCAAAACTTCAAAGTCGATTATCTCAAAACAGCAAAATTGTCGTTGAACCGCTTTTGAACTAGAGGGCTCATCTGTTGATATTCCGATTCATGCTCTAAACGAATGACTCTGTTGTTTCTTAGCAATAACAACACAGTATGACGTCTCTAATTCAGCTCTGACAAATTTGGCATATTTTCTGTCCCACCTATTCCTACGTAGTTTTGAGAATTGTTGTGTAAGAATGACAATATAGAATAATTATATGACTTGACTCTGGATCCTTCTTTACCGCTGGATAAAATGCTATTTAAGGTCTGTTTACCGACCATTTCAATATTGATAAGCCTACCTACGCACTTTTAATGCTAAATAGCCATTGTATTAAGCAGTTAGTATGCTCGAATGCGGTTAACCTGTGGGGCAAGTTGCCACAACAGGCACACACAACAAAATCTTGGGACTGTGATTTGAGCTGCGTGTTTTTGCATAAACCAAGTAACTAGCAACAATTCAAAAATAAATGATCAGCAAAAACCTATTCATCAATTTTTTCATACATGGGGATTACGATAAGCGAAACTTTTAATTTTTTAAACAGCGAAATATTCTTAGAGGTAAATAATACATGTTACTTTTAACAAACAAATAAACACAACGGGAAAGAAATCGTCTTAGTACGTTGTCCATAATTATGGACAACAGATCGAACTTTCTTTGCTTGTCGATTTGCTTCCTGTTAGACTGTTTCCCTGTCACGCATTATAGTTTTATTGCGCAGTAACCATCATGCCCCTCCCCAATTTGCCGCGCCTTACCATACGGATCATAGTTCCAGCCAATATTCAAATCTTTTAATTAACCCGCCATGATTTGCAAACCAAAGTCACCCGCACAGAGACGCATAGGACGTAGGAAAAAAACCAATGTAGCTAATGGGACCAGCAGAGTGTGATAGTAAATTGTGATTAAAAGCAGACTCACCTTATTACCTTTCATTAGCATCGGTGTCTCATTTACCATCTGCAGTCCTGCATTTGAATATAGGGACCAAAATATTCAACGAGATGAATCAACTGGACCAGAGACGAAAACAACAAAATTATAAATGCTAAGTGCGTTGTTTTTCCGACGAAACTGACTAACCGTGTCATTCGTGCCAGGAGGCACCAGTGACTCGGTCCAGACACGACGTCTCTATTTGGTCCAATTGTTGTCGCTTCTATTGTTGTCCACCATCAACAAAAACAGGTCTACAGCGCATGTCAGGTGCTATAAAAGAGCAGCATCAACCGACTTGCTAATTGAGATTGAATACGAAGTCTTTGTGGCAAAATGGCGAAGTTGAGCATCTTGGAGATTGTGAGTGTCGCTTTGTTCATGAGTCTCATTCTATGGCATGGTGAGTAAAAAATTATCGAAAAATTCTAAAATATTGTGCGAGAATTTTATCAGCATGTGATTAACAGATGTGAAAAACTGATGAAGGATTGAGGCTGTCGTATCTGCAGCCTCGGCAGACCCGCGAGCGTTAATTTTACCCAAATTCGATTACGTGCATCATCATCATCATCATCATCGTCGTCGTCATCGTCGTTGTCGTCGTCGTCGTCATCATCGTCATCGTCATCGTCATCATCATCGTCATCATCAGCATCATCATCATCGTCATCTTCATCATCCTCATCATCATCATCCTCCTCCTCATCATCATCATCGTCATCATCGCCATCGTCATCACCATCACCATCATCATCGTCAGCATCATCATCATCATCATCAACACCACCACCCCACTACCATCATCTTCATCATCATCGTCGTCATCATCATCGTCATCATCATCGTCGTCATCATCATCATAAGCATCCATTGGCCGAAGGCCCGTCGGTGTCCACTGCATTGTAGATCACTTCTCTCGCGCTCATACAACGTGCTTTCAATGCCGTAGCTAGTTTATTTTGGAGGGGTTTAACTCGACCTGACAAGCAGACAAGCATCCGAATCAACAGACTATAAGGGGTTAATCTATTGTAAAATATCACATAGAAATAAGAGTTTCAAAATGAAATCTCCTTAGTCATGATTATGTATTAAAGGTATTATTTCATGATAACATTGTTTCATCGGGTGAGTGGGGTGTTCGAACACCCGAGACACCCCCTAGCTACAGCCTTGGATGCTTTCATCATTCTTTCAATTATTGGTTTAACTAATTTATATTATTGTAATATTTTTAACCGCTGAACGTTTTTTTGGTCATGATTAAAATTTATATATAGTTCTGTTTAGAGCGCAATGGTTCTAAATCCAATGCATTTAGCCATCATAGTTAGCACCAGTGCACTCTAAACAGACGAAATATTATAATCATATATAAATTAAAATTTGCTTGTCGGCTTGTCATAAAATTTTAAAAGAGGAAGTTGAGAAAAATCCTAAGAATTTGCGGGTTGTATTTGATAGGCCTTCAACCCGCAAATTTTTTCAATTTTTCTCTATGTCTTTCTTCTTCTTTCTCCTCCTTTTTGTATTATTTTCTCACCCATAGGCTGTAAGGTTTTTTTCTTCCATAGGCCTAATTGTCTACTGTATGCTTGTGATCATCCAATCAGAGCGATTGCAACAACTTCCTCTGACTAACAAGACGCTTTCATGCAGGTGATGTGCAATGACATTGTGCACATTGATATGAGATAATAAGCCGTACCATACGGAATAATTCTGTTCGTCTTATCTCTAGAGACTTCATCGAGTTATCTGGATCCGTCGTCTTCTGTGACCGAACAAACAACAACGACTAAAGGCAGAGGTTGGTTGTTTTGTGTTTACGCGAACCAAAGAGACCAGAAGAGCTTTTGTTGTTTACTATTTTAACCTTTAGGTCTACAACCATTAAAATTCACACAACTATTTATACAACGTTAATCTGTTCAAATGCATTCAGATGAATGTAAATTTTTCTGAATATAGGTCTACATATAAACAACAGTGCGCTACATGTAAACAACCGTGTGTTAACTTATTGTGAATATAGGCTTATCCTTTCAGTGTTGAATCGGTTGCTCACCAGTAGCAAGTAGCCTAAGTATCAACCTTAATTCACAGTTGAATTGCTTATCAATGCGCTGTCTGATTTATTTGCATAATTAATAATATATTAGTGTATTTTTTAGTGTGAGCTAATCAATTGAAATGGCATTTAAATAGAAGATTGGCGTTACGATATAAAATAAAATAAACGTTAAAGCAGTAGCTACAAATTTCTCCGCAGCGAATGGCGACGAGGAATTGAAAATACGATAAGTAGGCTATTCGTCATCGAACATAGGCTGAATCAATTTTGATTCCAGTTCTCTGGTTCGAATCCTTTCCAAGAGTAAGGTTTTATGTTCGATGACGAAGCTTCAAGTAATTAGATTGGCTAGTTACATGTACGTCACTCTAAGTTGGCTAGATGGGATTATTGTTTGCCTTGTAAATTGTCTTGATTAATAAAGATAATATTTATTATGCTTCTAAGCGCATGCCAATTGTTTATGAATTTTCTTTGCAATAGGCCTAGCCTATAAATCATAGTAGGCTATACACCTTAGCCTAGCTAAGATCGGCGCCACTATAGTAATAGCGCCATTGTAGTCTCTTCATGGCTCACTAGACGCTTTACTCCTAATACAAAATAAACGGAGTGGAGACCAAATGACAGGTTTTAGAGAGATGACTTAAATTCGCAAGTTTAAGCTTAAGAAAATGAAGGTAGCCTATAGGCTAGTACCTGCACGAAGATGCGATTACAGTATAAGATGGAAAACAACATTAATTAAATGAACAAGAAATACTCTCAAGATCGTAGGTTCTATATTTTATTCACCAATGAAACTGCATTTCCTGTTAAAATGGTGATACTCTGCTTCGTTTACTCAGGTTGTGCAGGATTCAAGTGTCCATACTACGGACGATGTGTCGTGGATTCAGACAACGGTCGTCCCAAGTGCGTCTGTCCTCCTGGCTGCCCTAAGAACCTACGTCCAGTCTGTGGCAGTGACAACGAGACTTACGACAATGAATGTATGCTGCAAATGAAGTCTTGTGAGAGAAAAATCAACATCACAGTCGCTCGCAGAGGAAGATGCGATGGTAAGTGCATAGGAACTGACAATTGTAGTCTGTTTTAACTCAATAGCGTTGATGCACGAAAAGCAGCAAGTAGGCTATTTCACATTTCATGACTATGAAGTGAATGTGCCCTCAATTATGTGAAAGACAGTTTACCTGTCACTTTTCAAATATGAAAGAATATGAAATATGAGAAATGAAGGAAATCGGTTTGAAATGACGGCTGTAGCACTCCAACATCCAAATAATGAGACTTTATTTTTCACTGTGTATTGTCCCAGGCTTCAGCTGTGATGGGACAACATGTCCTACTGGAAAACACTGTGATTTGAACTCTGAAGTTGAACCGAAGTGCATCTGTAGCACGATGTGCACACTAAAGTATGCTCCAGTCTGTGGTAGCGATGGAAGAACATACGGCAACAGATGCGCGCTAGGCGTTGAGGAGTGTCAGAACAATAAGAACACCACGGTGGCTCACACAGGAGGATGCGAAACGGGTAGAAACATTGACCACTTTGGTTCAGTGGCGTAGCCAGAAGTTTATGATGGGGGGTTATGGTCTGGCCGGGTGCCCTTCTTGACACCAACCCAACAGTATCGCAGTAAATAAAAGGGGAATAAATTAACAAAGGAAATGCAGTAAGAAAAATAATTGTTATGCTACAAGCAATTGTTTTGTTTCTTCGGATTTAAGTGGATAAATAACCTTTCAAAAACTTTTTTTCCTAAGCCAATTGATGGGAGTTAATCCCCAAAGCCCCTTGTCTACGTCACTGCTTTGGTAACCAAGACAATTTCATGTATAGTGTACACTTGAAATTTTAGCCCATTCTCCAAAAACATCTTTTTTATCACAAAAATGAAGTTTTCGCTACATGTTTGTTTCGACGAAAGCTGCATCTTGAGAAATATTATACACTAAACTCTGGATCATTCAAGGTCATTTTATGGTAATAAAAAATGAAATAATATGACCCAATGAAATCAGTTCCGCAGTAACCGTATCGACCACTTGAATAACTCTTTATTTTAAATGTTTGTCCGCGTAGATTGTACTGGAATCAAGTGTCCCAACTACGGTCGCTGTGACTTCGATGATTCCCAGAATCGGTCGATGTGCGTCTGTCGCTTTGGCTGTCCACGGATCCGTCGTCCAGTCTGTGGTAGTGACAACCAGACATATTCCAACGATTGTGTGTTGCGAAGCGTGGCGTGTGAGACCAACACCAGCATAACAGTTCTTCACAAGGGAGAGTGCGGCAATGGAGGTAGCTCAGGTAGGCTATTATAGCACCTGGCAATCTGACTCTGGCAACTGGCAATCTGACTCTGGCAACTGGCAATCTGACTCTGGCAACTGGCAATCTGACTCTGGCAACTGGCAATCTGACTCTGGCAACTGGCAATCTGACTCTGGCAACTGGCAATCTGACTCTGGCAACTGTCGACCTCAGAGTCTGCTTTAATTAATATATGAATGAAATCCATTCTGAACTGTTTTAATTCATTGGCCTATTATACATTCGATTGAATGCGTTAATTTCCGAGTCTTTCTCTGGTGATCAATAACTCTATATACAGTGGAGTGTTCTTCTTGTGTAAAGCATTAAAATTGCGTTATATAAATTAACTACGCAGCTACTTATAGCAAGTGATGAAAGGAAACGAAAAGAGATTGATGGAGCATCACTTGGTATTCTTTCGTCAAATAGGCCTTTTATACTTTGTTTTATGTGCACCTGTTATAGCGCCCCTTCAATCTCGCTACCCAGAGGCGCTCCCGACTGCAGAACGGACACTGCTTCGGAATTTCACGCCGAAGCGCTGAGCAATTGCGAGTGAAGGACTTGCACAAGGTCCCTACGCGGCGACTTGAGGTGGATTCGAACCTCGAATCTTCCGGCTTCAAGGCAACGACGTCACCACTACACCATAGCGCCACACAATAGTGGCATCTAATTAGTTGTGTTTTTATTTTCTCCAGGGTTAGGTTGCGAGGTCGTCCTTTGTCCTCCTGATAAACACTGCGTCCTAAGAAACAACACTGATCCTGAATGCGTTTGCACTATTAGACTGTGTCCTTACGACTACCGTCCGGTTTGTGGCAGCGACAACGTGACTTACCCCAACGACTGCTCGCGACTGAGGGAGGCGTGCCAGACGAACAGAAACATCACCGTACTTCATCCTGGAAGATGCGAAGATGGGGGTGAGGCACCAACCAACTGAAACCGTAATTTCAATTATTGATCTGTGATTACGCTTAATTAAGGATTAAGACTGTTCTGCGCTAAATTATTTCTTAGCTGGAACTGTTTCATGTTAGGTCCTACTCATTGGCCAGTGACGGATACAGAAATTTTTGAAGAAGGGGGCATAATAATTTTGGTTCTTGGTAAAAAACTCAGTTGGTCTTTCGCCGAAGGATCTGATGACTTTTATTCTTTCTAAAACATCTGTGAAAAACACGTTGCAACTCCGGCTATTTGAAGGCTGACGACCTTTTTAAAAGTCTCTTCATGCTATTTTTTCTTTCTCACCTTTTCCCGCTGCGCTGATGATTAGAAGCTTCAAACCTCAAACCTACTGGGGGGCAAATCTTTGAATGTGGGGGGGGGGGGTTGCCCAGATTGTCCTAGATCCGCCCCTGTAATTAGCTACGGTATGTTGAATTGGCCATATCAATTGCAATTTCGCCACTGTAAGATGCAATGAGGATTCTTTATTTGATCAAATCCCGATTGAGCAATCTTGGACATTTTACCGAAGGTAATGATCCCAGCACATCATATTAGAAGTGTATGTTTGAAGTTTCGGTGCGTGTCCTGCATTGTGCCCTCTGACTCTTTTGTGTCTTTGATTTCTTTAGGGTTAAGTTGCGAGAACGTTCTTTGTCCTCCTGGTAAATTCTGCGTCCCGAATAACAACACCGATCCAGAGTGTGTCTGCGCAAAACTGTGCCCTGACATCTACCGTCCGGTTTGTGGCAGTGACAACGTGACCTACCCAAATGACTGTGAGCTACTAAGGGAGGCGTGCCAGAATAACACGAACATTACCGTCAGTCGTCATGAAAGATGCGAAGATGGAGGTAAAGCCATCACATCTACCAACTAGGACCCTTAATTTAATTCATCCAGTGGCGGCGCCAGGATTTCAGTTTTGGGGGCTAAAGGGGGTTATTCGTCCAAAAATTTTATTTTTACATGGAGAAAAAAATGAATGGCTTTTTGGGGGTGGGCTAGACCCCCTAGCCCTCCAAGCGCCGCCACTGAATTCATCTATGACCAATAATTATTATTGTTTCTGCCTGCATCCAACAAGGAGGATAAGCCATGTAGACATTCGGGGAGCTAAGATTTAATATGAGAGTGTGCACTCGTGCCCATATTTTACTCTATTTTCCTAACTCACTCATCTTCCGTTTGTATATTATAATGCTAGTTAAGAATTTATTTTTTCGTTATTTCGTCTCACAGTCGGCTGTAATACATCTTTCTAACCCAACGCTCTCAGGTGGCCCTGGCTAGCGGGACCTACGGCCACTTTAGGGTCTCCTAGGTAAGCCTATGTATTCGGCAACTATGATGTAATCACGAAATATATTGAACTAATTGCCGAATCCTAATTATGGACTAGCTAATCTGGGCAAAGTCATTTCATAGCTGAAACGGTTTATGTTACTCATTAGCTTCGAATGTTGAAATGCCTTTTTCAATTGCGATATCGCCACTGTTCAAAAGCAATGACGATTTTGCACTTGATCACATTGTACTCGCGCAATCGTTGGCATAATTATATTTATGTTAAAGGTGATTATCTTCCGCGTGCGAACACTCCAACAATCAACTAACGAACCTGTTGTTTCTTCCAGGTTCCAGATGTGATGGAAAAAGCTGTCCTCCTCGAAAATCTTGTGATCCGGACTCGGGAGAATGCCATTGCAATACGAAGTGCGGAGATGAGCGTGCTCCAGTCTGTGCGAGCAATGGAAAAACTTACGGCAACCGGTGTGAATTTGACGTGGCGGTGTGTCTGTACGACAACAACGGAATGACGGTGATTCACGACGGACCATGTGGGACAGGTATACTGGATGCAGTTGAATAATAATACTAATTATTGTAATAATAATAATTACTGTTTCTCTTTTATTCTATTGGCATAAGCATCTGAAGCATTGTCATTGACAGCAGACAAAGCGAAGAAACAATCGAAACCGAGAGACGACGCATTTCGGGAATACAAGAATCAATTCAGTTAGCCTACTTTGTAGGCCTGCATCCATGGGCGGAGTTTATAAGGGGCTAGGGGCTAAGCCCCGAGAAAACCCAGATTAATTTTTTTACCTTGTAAATGGTATCTTTTCTCAGGTTTAGCCCTCTCCCTCCCAAGAAGGCGCAGACTCATAAATTTGCTCGGGGAAAAGGGTTCTGTTCACAAGGTCAGCAACTTTTTGTCCGGGAAAATTTTTTGTTGTTGTGAGATTTCAAACCGAGGAATTAAAAACGGTCATCAACTTTTTTGGGCCGTGAAAATAATATTTGCCGGCGCCGCTCGTTCTGGGCCGAGTCTCAACCCCAACAAATGTAGCCCCTCCAAAACGGAAACCAAACTCCGCGCATGCCTGCATCACAGAAAAGTCTAGACCTAGTGATTTTCTTGAACCACACAAACACACACACACACACGCGCGCGCGCGCGCGCGCTCACACACACACACACACTGAGAAATATAGAAGGTTAGAAGCAATGAAACGAAAGTTACAGTAATTCGTTTAGAAAATTAATGACTCTCCTTTCATCAAGCATTCAAAAAATTATTATGTAATGGTTTCGTGGTTAATAGGCCTTCCATAGATATTGCAAGACTTTAGCAATAAATACTAATATTGTTTAAATGACACTGCTGGTTTTCAACTGAAGTAAGATCTCTAGACGAGAATGGTCAAAGTCAAGCCTGTCCCATCCATCTCCCACCTTGATTAAGATTGAAAGACAATGGCATGCGTATCCTGTTAGGCGCTAAAATCGAAGATTCGGAGCTAGGGCCAACCTTAGCCTAATTATGACCTAATTATATAACGTGATGGATGTCTAATATTTCCTATAAATCTATTCCGCATGACTTAATATGCATCTCTAATATCGTCATTTCGACAAAGCAAGTGAAGACTTGATAACCATTGTTGTGTTCATTTATTGCAGATAGTTGATGGTAAGAGTTCGGACTTGACGCTGGAGAGATGACTCTGGACTTAAGCGAAACATCTTCCACTGCATCGGCGAAACATTGGAATCTCTTGAAATAAATTATCTCTTCAATATGACACTAATGACTTTGAATTTATTTTACAATTTGCTTTAAGCTATCAAGACATTTTTGAATGCTTTGCATGAATGTCAGCAGACGTAATTTTAAGAGCAGCTTAGCATTGGTGATTAGAGCTGGTGAGCGGAATGCTTTCGTTGTAGATTCTTTAATATTCTATTTAAAAAATATCAGAACACGATATATTTCTTGCGGTATATGGAAAAGTCAGACACTGTTTGCTGAATTTTTCTTTTCAATTCGATTCGTTGCTTGAAGATTGATATCCGATTCCAAAGTTTAAAAACTAATCAATACATTGCAGGCGGTCTGCTCAGTTAGTATAGTTAAGATTTGCGTATTCTGTGATCTCCGTTCCTGTGAACCTGCATAATTGTACAATTGTAACCGGTTGCGGTGTGTCAACCGGATTGTTAAAAAAGAGAATATTATTATTAGTAGTAGTAATATCCTATAGACACGAGTTCCGAATCAGTTTTCTCATCTGTTTTCTCACAGACTCTGAAAATGAGTGACACTGCATTGAGTCTTTATTCAAAACTAATACTTGTAACTCTTCTCCCATTTCTCCTCCATCCTTTCCTGTCACCCACCATCATCCTTAGGCTCATCTATCTATATCACTCCATGGGCTTTCCCTCCTTAACTAAAGTTTCTCCTTTTTTGAAACTCTTTCTCCGTTCTTTTGGAACTCTAATCCACCTTTCAATCTTTTGACCAAAGCGCCCCCACATTAACTTCTGTGCTGCCACCTCTGATCCTTTGATAACCGAACTACAACCTCCTTTGGATGATCCCTTTGGACAACCCTTGTGACTAGACACAGCGCTTGTGAATAAGCTGGTACCTTGCGATTGCCTTTCGAGTGTCGTTTTATATAAAGTTTTGTGATTATGATAACGATTAAAAATGGTCGAAGTCGTTGAGACTTTTAGCGATCTTCGATATTTTTATATGGGACTTTATTAAGAATATTGCACTTGTTGAGTAGTTGTCTTTTTAGATTACTTTTACTGATTGGGAATAGTTAAGAGAACAAAAATCAATTTATTTTACTCCAGTCAATTAAATAATAAAAATATTAAACAATCTGCAATGAATAACCGAACATGAAGCTGGATGCGCTCTCGAACCTCCTTCACTTGCATAGCTAGATCAAAGCGGTCAGCAGAACGAAGAGGGCGTGAAGATCTTGCAGAAAGAGGCTTACACATTAACTCGCACAGGTATTTAGGCGCTAAGCCCTGCAGGGCCTTAGTAACTAGAAGCAAGACGTATCTGATTCGGGCAAAGATCGGAAGCCAGTGAAGGTCATGAGTCATGAATGTAGAGATGTTCGAGTATCGAGGAAGTCGTGCAATAAGTCTAGCAGCAGAATTTAAGACAGATTGCAAAGATGACAAGCGAACCTTAGGAAGCCCAATTAGTAGGGAGTTACAGTAGTCAATTCGTGAGGAGATAAAGGCATGTACCATAGTCGTGAACACCCTGGAGGACACAGATCTTCTAATTGCCCTAAGACGTCTCAAGGGGTAGTAGCAGGAACGGGTCAAGAGTGACAGGTGTTCAGTAAATGTCAGAGCACTGTCAAGTGTGACACCCAGATCACGAACACTAGATGAAAAGGTAAAGTCATGGAATAATGTGGCAAGTAATTGAAGATCAAGCTTATGTAATTGTTGCTTGGTTCCAAACCAAATTAATTGGGTATTGGAAGGATTAAGGCTAAGTTTGTTTGATGACATCCAAAGGTGGAGATCTTGCAACAGAGAGCTCATCCTTTCAGCCAGAGAGATCTGCTCAGAAGGTGAGCCATGTACAAGAGCGTGTACATCATCAGCGTAAAGATGACCTTTGTCCTGGTGTTTCTAGAGGACAGAGGTCTGCGGTGAAAAGAATATATAAAAGGGGACCTAAGACCGACCCTTGCGGGACACCTAAGTCAACTCTAACCCAGGGTGTTCTAGTGTTACCCAGGACAACCATCTGAGAACGATCTGTAAGGTATGATTCAAAACAACTAAAGGGTGTGCCACATAAGCCAAAATAATTAATGAGAGGTGTAGACGCTGCAGGAGGAGCTCATGATCTACCATGTCAAATGCCGCAGAGGCATCAAAGAGTGCAAGAAGAGATAGCTGAGATCTATCAATTGCCGTGTAAATATCCGAGAGAAGTGACAGGAGAAGAGTTCCTGTCGAGTGGGGACTTCTAAAGCCAGATTGGGTGGGGGGCAAAAGCCCAAATTGTTCCAAGTAAGGGACAAATTGAGCTGCAACAAGTCTCTCAAGAGTTTTAGATAGGTAAGAGAGGTTAGAGATGGGCCTGTAGTTTTGGCAAACATTAAGGTCCAGGTTAGGCTTCTTTAGTCTTGGAAATACTATTGCACGTTTGTGAGATGTAGGAAGAAATCCATCACTGAGTGACCTATTAAACATATACACAAGAAATGAAATAATGTCATCAAGCACATTAACAATGATGAACGGTGGGAGCGGATCAAGCTCACACGACTTCATGTTCGAGGAGCCAATAACCCGTCGGAGGTCAGCGTCAAGAATAGGTCGAAAGCCGTCGAATTTGCAGTCCGTTTGAGAGAAGTAAGGTTGAGGAGCACCAGTCATTCCAGCACGAAGACCAGCTATTTTGTCAGTCACAGTATAGTGACAACTGCAAGGTCTTAGCCAGGATTTTCTTGGGGGCGGGGGCGGGGTGTTTAATCGACCTTGGACAAGCCAACAAGCAGCTGAATCGACTGACTAAGAGGTTTGGAGGACGATTTAATCCATTTTAAAATGTCGCATAGAAATAAGTACGAAATAAAATCCCCTTAGTCCTTACATCATGGCTGTGTTAGTAGATGCGTTATTTCATGGTAGCATAATTTCATTTGTGGAGGTTCAGATACCAAAAATGCCTTCTAGCTACGATCTCGACCCCCCCCCGGGCATTAAGCGCAGTGTAACAGGGAGGTTATTCTAGGTACATGTATGGCCAGCGACAGAGAATGAACGACGCTGTCGGATTGTCCGGGTTCGAGTAGCCAGAAGCTTGGCTTGAAATGGTCCGCCGATCGAAGGTGGAACAAACCGAGCTCTCGGAGATATGGTGGAGCCAGTCCCTCAATGCACCGCCTAACCAAAGCACGGACCCTGTACATAATCCGCTGCGGAAAAGGGAGCCAATGTAATCCCGATTAAAACTTGAGACACGACCAGGCCCGCTGTTTGAATGCTTTATGTGCTTGGTGGACCGGTGAGTTGGCAAAGGATGGCATTGGAGGGTAAATGAACACAGGGCCTTGACCCGCACTAACCTCAATGAGGCCCTGAGCAGATGACATCATTATACAAAGTGAATGGATGTAAATTGACGAAAGGCCCTCGGGTTACCAAGGGAAGGGGGAGGTGGTAGCCTGATGGTATGTGCCAGAATCACTTGGCCAATCACTGAGAACCACAACAAGAGTCAGAATGTGTATGCAATACATGTAGGCCTAAGTATGTATAATATTATATGTAATATGTGTGTATATACGCATGCGAGTATTTTGTGCCTATGATGTGTGTATGTCTCCGTGCGTATGGAACCGTATGTAGGGCCATGGGTGTATGTTGCTAGTTTGTTGATCGACATGGGAAGTTACAAAGGCCGTAGGCTAAAAATGCGCATCCTACGCCATAATAGGCCGAACATTGGCTCTTGTGAACTCCGGCCTCAAGCAATCTGTGACTATACAAAAATGTCTTTTGTCGTATTTGTAATCGTAAAATAAGAATCTCTGTGCCGCCAATCTAGAGCTAATTGCAGGGCAGTTGCGATGGTGGTTGCATTAATGTCGAGAACGTTTGTGCTGTATGGCGGAATAGAGGCCTAGGCTATATTTATGTACTGCGTGTGCATGTGTTCGCCATCAGCCTCGAAGAGAAGAGAGATGGGTGACCGTGAGTGCAAAAAGTAATTATTCATTTCACATGACTCTTGACCTCTGCTCAAAGAAATGCAAATGTAAACATCTGAAACAGTGACTTGCATTGATTTTTTATTTATATTTTTAGAGCTGAAGGACAATCCGGTCCCTCCTCATTTCTTTGCTTAAAAAGATAACTAATGGATTAATCACAACAATTAAAGAAATTCCTCACAATTTTGAAGAGAATAATAATAATCTCCATGGGCGAAGACTCTATCTAGGAGTTGGGGGTGAGAGAAAGACGTTCGCCGAGGCGCGACGCGACATTTTGGACGGGCGGACGGCTGAGTCGGCGACGAAATTCTGCATTTTCGCCTACCAAAATTTCTTTCGATCTTTTTTAGTCATAACATTTTTCCCTGTCAAAAATACTTGGCATTCTAGTCTTTGTAGTCTTTACTTCTCGTAGTATTACCAGAATTGACCCATTTACCACTGTCAAAATTTACGATGCTATCTAGGAATATTTATTTTCTTAAGTTTTGAGGCGACGTGACCATGGACGGTTCCCCACCACAAACATTGGGAGACCGTCCCTCTGTCCCTCTAAGTCTCCGCCCATGATCATCTCCACTTGCAATAAATGTAACTAATAGGCTAATTGGTAAGGGCACTCACCCCGAAGACGGACAGTTGACTTAACAATTTCACACTACATGCTTTATTTGGACTTTGATCAAGTCCTTTACTCACATCTGATGTTGCGCCAACAATGTTCTGTCGATGATTCACTGCCACTGTCGAGTCTGCATTTCTGAACTTTCGATAGAGAGCCATATACATGTATATAAAATCCAGTCATGAGCGCCCGCAGAAATGTTTGCAGGAGGGGGGGGCAAAATCTTTACGATAGTCACGGTTAAATTTGTTAGTAAGCCCTAGCAAGAGCTTGAAAAATGCAAAGCTGGAAATTAAGAATAGGGCCTACGGGTATTTTTCCAAAGGTTTCTTATGCAAATTTCTCAGTTTCATTTTGTGTATAATTTTTAATTCAGATAGTTTCCTTAGAAATTTGTTAAAAATCAAAAAGTAGATGTTAGAAAGTAGTTTCCTAAAGGTGCGCTATATAAGTGCGTAGAATGAACAAATGAATAAATAAAAGAAAAAAGGTGTTAGTTTTCAAGGGGCAAGTGCTTCTCTCGGTGCTTCTATAGCGCTACTCGAAAGTCAATCGCAGGGCACCAGCTCTTTCACAGGTGCTGCATCGAGTCCGAAGCCTATTCCAAAGAGTATAGTCAGAAAGAGGTCCGAGACTAGTAGACAGAGGGCCAGAGTAGCTGTTAATGCGGGTGTTGTTTAGGAAGGTGAAGGATCCGAGGATCAGATGAGTCTCTTATCCAAGTTTATCTACAGTTTGACCTCCATGGATTCTGTACTGCCAAGGCAGCTTGCAAAATGGACAAAATGGAGCCTGGCTTATAGCATCCTTGGTTTATATAATTGCAATGCTGGTGAATATGCAGCTCTCCTTGATGTAATTTCAGTGTACTTTGAGAAAAGTTCAAATTTTTGCATTTGCATTTTATTTGTTGGCAGTTGTGATTATTTGCACTATAGCTAGATTCCAATCAAGTAGGCCATAATCGATAGGCCTGCTGTTCGCATGGGCGCCCACAGGAGGGTTGAAAGCCAATAGTCATTTTTACAGTATTTAGAAAGAGCCTGAACATACATGGCAGAAAGTTATAAGAGCATATTTTTATTTGTATAGATCTCGAGATCTCTAAACGTAGATTTCTGACTTTCACTGTCTGTAAAATTCATATCATTGGTGCATTAATGCAAAGAAATTTGTTAAAAACCCAAAAGTAGTAGCTAAAACATAGGTGCCAATTTTCCAGGGGGGGGGGCAAGTGCCCCCTTGCCTCTATGTGCGGGCGCCCTTGAATCCAGTTACATTGTATGATTCGTCTTCTAACTGAAGCGAACCGATCTAGGTCTCTAGCCGTCATCTTTCTAGACCAACAATCAATGTCTTCTAAAAATCTTTTGTGCCTTAGTTGGACGAAGTTCACTGTGGCAACTTTCTTGGTTACTGAACTAGGATGTGAAAAGTATAATGGCTGAGACGAGGATTCATTGCAAATGATCATGGACTGATTCACATTGCATACCTGTTGCTAGACATGTAGGCTACGTATCACACGACTGCTGATGTCAATTTGGGATTTCCGTTTTGACGGTAATTCCAAAAACAGTCGGCCACAGAATTTCTTGGACTTCCTATTCAGTCTTCGTGACCTATAATTCTGCGTAAACATGGTCCGGCCTACACAACTTTTTTCTTGTTCTCAACTGCTCTGAGGTCTAGAATGCCGCGCCATCGCGTACCTGTTGATTTCATACCGATGACAAAGACGAACGGAGGCATCAAAACAGACGCCATGTTTGTTCCGTGTTTTGCATATATAAGCGACCTTCTCTCGGACCTTCTTCAATGATCAGATGAAGTGTGGTCTCTAAACGGTCTTCGTCGAACAGCCGACATGAACGCCATCATCTTGCAAATCGTCTGCTACGTCACAGTTCTGGCGAGCTTTTCTCCCTGGCCAGGTACGTAGTTTCTGAAAGAGGCTATTTGTATATATAGTCCGGCTTAGGGGAAGCTAAGGGGAAATCATCATGACCAGTTATGGTAAGACAAGCAAGAGAATGCAGAGATAAGCCAATGCAAAGGACGTGTGTTGCCTGATACCGAATGAATCCTCTGTGCACACAATCCTACTGCATCACTTCTTGTGGTAAGAGCTGAAGACATTTAGGGTTATGGTCGCTTTAGCCACCCCTTCCTCCAGGGGAGCAAGTTCTATAACATTTTCCTTAGGATGCTCATATGTAAGCGCCGAAAGCGCGAAGCTGCGAAGGCACCAAGACCATTCCGACCAGAGGGCCGGGGTGGAACCCCAAAACCAAGGCAATTTTTTACTGATTTTGTTTGCCAGCAGTTTATAGACGATAAATAATTCATGAAAACTGCAAGAAGAAGTTGGTTTTTTGCAGAGTCGCAGTTAACAGGATGACAAATTCTAAGTTTTATGTTAGAAGAAACGGACTTTTCTTTGCCATAACCATACAATTTTAAAGTTTCTAGCGAGAGTATTATAAGTTTGTAGGTATGCAGTCATAATTATGAGAATAGGAAACCTAGAAGGGTATTGGCGTAGTTAATGCGTTTCGCGGGTTAAAGTCACTCGAAATGTGCAATTCCCGAATAATACGTTATTTAAAACAGGGGTTCTCAACCGGTGTGTCGCGACACGCGGCTTGACCGGCGGTGTGTCGCGTAAAAGTGGTGTGTCGCTGGTGTGTCGCGAAGAATTGGTGTGTCGCGAATTAATAATAATGATAATAAATTATCTTCGTTTCTTTTCCAAACTGACACAACGCAGTAGGCCAATGATTACCTGAAATAATCCTAAATAACATAAGTCTACTAAATTCTCATAGCACACGTCCGTTGTTCATACATTATACACTGACTTCCTTTACCTACAGGTAATTTAGAAGTTTAGCGGATGACTGCAATGAGAATTTGTTGCGCTCTATTTATCTACCTATTTTACCGCGGTCTGGGGTAGTTATGACGTTTATCTTCAACGGATATGACATAGGGCCTATGTAAACACGTTTGCGATCGCACATGTTAGAAAACTTTTACCCGTTAACCTAGGCTAAGTCAGCAATCGAAATGGACAAATTTATGGATAAGAAAACGTAAATTTAGTCATCCTCTTCAGATGCTGATATTAAGAAGACAAGGTGGATGTTGAACCCATTCCTCAGAGAAAACATCAATGGAGCAGAATTGAACAACAATGAACAGGAAACACTTGTTGAACTGCAATGTGATTCCAGAATGAAGCAATTATCAAGAACTCAGTTCTGGGCAAAGACGTACAAGGAAGAACATTACAAATCACTTGCAAGCAACGCCATCAAGGAGCTGGTTTTCTTTCATATATCTCCAACTTATCTGAACAGGACTTTTCTCAGATGATCAACATAAAGAACAAGAATCGGAACAAACTTGTCGGAGGTGCCCTCTCAGCCTGCTTACGAGTTGCACTTACAAAAGCTGTGAAACCGCGTTTTAATATGATCCAAAGAAAAATTCAAGAACAAAGATCCCATTAACTGTTAGGACTACAAGGTCTTAGTAATTAGGTGACTAAATTGACGTCGAGTTGCAGAAACGACTATAGATTGGGATCAGAAGAATAATTTAGAATTTTGGAATCATAAAAATTGGAGAGAAAAAATCAATATAATTATTTTCATTTATTAAAAATGTCAGCAGTTTAGCATTTTAGAAGGATAAATAAGTTTGAGAGCAAATTTGAAATAAATAGACATGTTTAACTTTGACACTTTTTTATATTTTTACGACATTTACATATGACGACTGAATGGTGTGTCGCCAAATTTGATAGCAAGTTTAAGTGTGTCGCGGGACGAAAAAGGTTGAGAACCCCTGATTTAAAAGACCAATTCTGTGTAGATTTTGTGTATTTTTCGACGATTGGTTAGTTCAAGTTCAAGCCTAATGCTGGACTTTGCGAAAACACAGTCTTCTATCTCTCTCGCAGAATTTTTCAACCACCTTTTCCCAAACCAAGGATGATGTGATCGACAACCCTCTTTCAAATTGAAACCTTGTGTAATCTATCCTGCGACATCGTGGATTGCAATTTGACGAATTTCATTACGAATATGATCGCTTGCATTCAGCGCTTGTGACAGCGAGAGCGATATGAAGTAAGCGCAAACCTCTTAGAAACCAGATCTAAAACATTCGTTCAGCTGCCGCAACTCTGCCACTATTTACGGCTTTTTTCTTTGTCATAGTAGGCTACAATCTCCCGAATGCTTACCGCCAGAGCACGCATAGCATAGCAAGGTTGACGGCATAGTTTCGAGTCATTATCCGCAGAAGATCCACGTTCATGAAACCGTCTTTGCTCGGATCCCACGCTCCAACACCGATAAGTTAATTATCAGATCCGAAATTCTCGAGAATATGCAAGCCATGATTTACAAAGATAGCCACTTGCAACAAGACGGTTTAGGAGATTTGTGTCCGTTAACTTACTTCAGCTAAATCTTCAGTGACAGCCTTATCTGCTGAGGCTGCCTGGGTCTCTGACTGTGGCCCAGTTTTTCCTGCAAAAGCCGTGATGATGCTAATTAGGTACTCCATTGCCAAATGGAGTTGTATAGGCCGTACGTGATGCATAGAATCTCATTACGGGCCGGATGCTTGTTTGACATAATATTTGCGGTGTATTCTAATAGGACAAACTTTTTCAGGGGCTCTTCGCACTGAGAGCGCCTCTCATTAAGTTTACTGTGATAGGCGCTTTTTAAAATCGAAAACATAAAAGAATAAACCTTCTGTGCTATGATAATAAACTGTGGATTTCGCTGAAGTTGGCCACTAGCTGACTTGCTATTGAATTGTCGAGATTTCACGCTTTTTCTTGAGGGGGTTGGGCATGGGCGCCCGCACATAGGGGCAAG